>JAHDVE020009343.1:0-48469 GCA_022606495.2 Halesus radiatus
TCTGTGGCTAACCAGAGCGTTATATCTATGGGCTAACCTAAATAAAACATGGCGGGTTCAATTTTTTTCATACTAATTTTAAAACGTTATAGCAACAGTTTTACATATTGGATTTCATTCAAACAACTTTCTAAACCTTTCCGGTACTAATAAGAACAAACTGTGTTATTTTCAACGAAACCGGTCCAGTGATTTTCGTGAACGTCGAGGACAAACAAACAAACTTGCATTAATTTTTATACATATAGATAAAATCACACACACATTTCAACTAGATCGACCCCCCCCCCTACCCCCACCCATTCCAGACACCATAACAAATTACATATAACTTTTTAACTTAAATAAAGTTTAAATAGTTTAATTTTATGAGAAATTGTTATTAAACTCGAAGAATGCCATGTAAATTAATTATCACAATGTGTGTATTTCACTTTCACAGAATATTTTCTTTAATGCGAGCATGTTTACTACTGTTGATTAAATTTAATTCACATATGAAATGTAGCGTGATGAGAAGGGAGATGGGAGAAGGGCCAGAAGATGTTTCGGGCCTATGATGCTAGATGCTATGATAATGGCATGCCTTAACGGGGCTTATCTCCCAACTTTAGCAGACATTAGCAGCGACCTTAACGCCAATGGACTTCATTAACGAAGCCGATGTGAGGTCGACGGCCTGAAATAAGAACTATGGGCTGTAGTTCCCGGAATAAGGGCCTATCAGGATGATGATTGGATGTTGAAGGGTCTATTATATTACTTGGTCATACTATGGAACATATGTTCACATTACTATCCCTATTGATCTATGTACTACTTTCTTGATCCACTTGGTAAAATTCGAACGAAATCACTCTGTCCTTATGTAGAGGGAAAGGTGTGTTCCTCGGGGTATTTAATTAAATCACCTAAAATATTTCTAGGCCATTAAATTTACTAATCAAAAACATATTATTTTGTATTACTTCGCATTGCATCGCCTAAATGATTATTTGCTCTTTATTGATAGGATTATTTATTTACACTGGGTTTTTACACATGTTCACACTTACACGAGAATAATCCAGTTACAGTATATAAACTCAGTTATTATACACAGAATATAAAATTAAAAAAATTCACGAGATGATACATAATACAACTCTTGTTTCGAACAAGAGACCCAAAGAGAGATGAAGTTATATAAACTCAGTTATTATACACAAAATATTACAGCCTGGGGAATTTCCTGTAAAACAAACATCAATCACGTTCAATCAGTACAAAATTCATTGGTTAAATTATTAGCTCATAAAAGTTTATACGAACAAAGGGATAATTTTCCATACTTTTATCAGACTCTCAAAATTCTTTCAGTTAGATCAATTCTGTGGTACAAAATTATATTTCAGCACATTAATAACCCTATATTTAATACTAGAGCACAAATACAATACTCGTCTCAATTTTAATTTAGACTAGAGCAGAAATACAATACTCGTCTCAATTTTAATTTAGACTAGAGCACAAATACAATACTCGTCTTAATTTTAATTTAGACTAGAGCACAAATACAATACTCGTCTCAATTTTAATGAAGGATTAATGGTTCCTGAGCATAAAAACAAATATGGACAAAGAACTTTAGATCACATGATTCCTAGTTGTATAAATATGTTACCCGCTAAAAAAAAAAATAAAAAACTGTATTAAAACTAAACCATTAATAAACCCACTGAGAACTTGGCTAGCTGAAAGGAACTATTTGTATTAGAAATAAGGAAATATTATTTTATTTTTATAAACAATAATTATTAGCCTGAAACACTCATCCAAATTGAAAAAAAACCTTTCCGAGCAAAGATAAATGTCGCCGACGGGACTCGAACCTGCACCCTTCTGATGTCCGGTCAGATGCTCTACCGTTGAGCTACGTTACCCTTTGCGCTATGCACAAAAATCTTGTCTTAAGTTTTTAAAAACTTTAGTTTATCAATAAATAAATATTATTTTATTTATGATTCATTAGCGCCTCTGAGGTGATTTTCTCACGAAAACGACGCTATAAAAATAATCCATTCATTTTTATTATTATTATTATCGCTTTCGTTTATTATTTTGTTTTATTCATTTTTTTAATATGTTTTGCAGAATATTTTAGAGTAATGTTTTTGATAAATATTTATGTTTTAAGCTTGTTACATATGTTTTTTTATATTTTTATTTTACATATTTTGTAACCTTGTCTGTAAATTTTATGTTTTAAATAACAAGCTCCCGTTAGACAAACTACAAACAAGTAGGTTATCGGGACTTTTTTTAATTGTATTTTTTCTCTTGTAAAATTAAATAAAAAAAGTAATTATAGTTAATGCTTTCAATGTGAATACGGAGTTTATAATTAAAGTATTTTAGGAATTTTCGGTGATTTTTTTAAATGTATTTTAAAATAAGAGATCGAGGAGTTTAATTCATTTTTACTTCCAACTAAAGATGTATACAAAGTGTTCAAGGTTGAAAAATTGATAAATTCCCTGGAATTTCGAAGAATGAAGCCAAACATTTTCGTTTCCCTATTTTCAATTGCGTTTATGTGGGATATAAAGCATAATGATTAAAGTTTTCTGTAGGAAACATTTATGAGCAATAGAAAAAACTGGTAATTCCTCCTTTTTAGTTCAATGCCATTAGTAAACATTCCCGTTTTCGTTTGCAATACCTGTTTCGAATAGGTACTCCAAGTTGATTAAAAAACAATCTGAGTTAATCGCCTCCAGGTTGACTGCCACACCACCGCATGTGCATACATGCACACATACGCACACACGGTATCTAACTTTAGAATGAAATTCATTTCAGCGACAGGCTGATGAATGTGCGCTCAAATTGAAAGATAAAACCAGAGCTTTCATTGTGAGCTAAATGTTTTTTAAATGTGAGCTTTTCAGCGGGAGTTCTATTTTTACCTTCTGTGGGTCCTATCCCAGGCGGCCGTAGTACCTACCCCTGAAGCCTGCCCCCACTACCTACCCTTGTTACCTACACCGAGTGTCCAGTATTTACCTATCCCACCCCATTCTCAGAATGGTTCACACGGTATAAGTAGAAGACTATGTCATGGCTTTTGACTATTTTATATAAATTAAAAACTATTTTTACGTGAGAAATAGTATTTGATTGCAATGCTGCATTAAAGCAAGTGTTGTTACTGCATACTAAATAATACATCAAATTTAATCTCTTTATGTTTTCATATGAAGCAATTACTTTATAATTTAAAAATAAACAGTAACTTTGTTTATATCACTTTTATTTGTTGATAAAAACTGACGAGTTCTTATTCAAGAGTACCCCCCTAATAATAACATAATAAATATTAATAATCACCTGTACCGATGGCGTAGAATCTTGTATATCAAGAACTTTTCTCGAAATAGCATTGAAAACCTTCCATCGGATATTAAACCAGCATTTTTCACAACAGATACACAAACAATAGAATACTCGTAGATACATTTTTAGTTAATGGTAAAGGTAAAGAAGATATTTTAGGCCACTTGGGCATTTATTTACTTCAATATAACGATTGCGCCATGTTTTATGTAGGCAAAACGTCGCGTAATGTTAATATCTGTGTAAAATAACACTTAAGACGTCTCAACAATAATGGGTTCTCAGAATTTGCCAACCACCTCTTAGAAACACACCACACATAAAAAAAAACACAAGCACTAGTTTACTGTATAAAAATGGAATAGGCATTAGGCAAGATAACTTAGAAGCATTATATATAAGGAAAGTCAAAAACACTAGTATTATACTCATTAATAATCAAATAAATTGAAACAAAAGTTCGATTCTTAAAATATTCCCAATAAACAAAGAACACGCCCTTCCTGGTCCGATACCTGCTTCCCTCCCACCCTTGGCCCTTCACTCGTTCGTTTTTATCAATCTATAAGACATGTGTATCTTAGTTCATAGTTTAGTAATATACTGCCCTGGAGAAGCTACGGTAAATAACATTTTTTTTTATTTCGTCTGGAGCCAGTGAGACTATGGCATCCCCAATTGGGGAATGTTGTGAGGCTGAAGGTATTGGGGAGGGAAAGGAAAAGGGGAAGAGGAAGGTGGGGAAATACCTTGCTATTCATATCTAGTCACCAAACACGGCTAAAACCCATTTCAAGCAACGTTTCAATTCTGAATGGTGGTGTTTCACCAGGGCGATACTGAAAGTATCTTCCACTCTGGAAAAATATTTATAAACATATAACATTGATAAACAAAGTTATTGTTTTAATTTAACATTTAATTTCATTAAATTAATTTTTTTTGTTTATTCCATTCTTCTATTTTAATATTCCTTAAACATACACCCCTTTGTCAATTATATTTAATATGCTTTGTATGTAAATAAATACCCATATAATTTAGTTATCAGCTCTTATATCCCTTCTTAGTTTTATAGGAAAATCTCGTCATTACTAACTTTAATACTAACTTGTGATGAAATAAAACAATTGCTTTATTTTTAACCATGAAATTTACTTAATTTTTTGCAACCGACCAGTTTCGCTTAACACTGTTTTACTTAACTTTACAACGACCTTAACAATGTAACTCATTGGCTTAAAAATAGTAAATTAAAGTTAAATGTAAACAAATTCGGGAATGAGAAAATATCAGATACTCGATTGATAATGATGGATGGAGAAATTTTGAAGGAAGTATCCCAAATGAAATATCTGGGTGTTATTTTAGATTCCAGACGGACTCCTTCTCTAAATACAATATATGTCATAGAGAAAATCGCCAAAAAACTCTCACTACTCGGAAGGATAGGAAAATATATCAGTGCGGAATCCTCTAAAACTATATACAATGCCATCATCATTCCTGATATTAATTATTGTAATTATTGTAGTGTATTTTGCTCTTGCCAAAAGAGGACAATTTTAGAAAATTAACAGTTTTGCAAAACAATGTCATGCGCATAATTTTAAGACGAAACAAATATCCCAAAGTTTAAAAAAAATGCTAAGGGATCTAAACATACTGTCTTTTAAGGAAATTGTATACTTAAATGTAATAGTTTTTCTCTTTAAAATGTTTAACGGCCACCAAAATTCTGAATTCTCGAGAAAAAGTAATAAATACCAACACAGACATAACCACTCGACAAGATGAAGAAATGAAATAAGACTTCCCTTTCGATATAGAGCCACGAAGATCTTCCAAGAAACTCCGGTCAATATAAAAGAAGAAGAAAATGTTTTCAAATTTTAGAAAAAAGTGACGAAATATCCAATTATAGTCCAATTATAATGTCGTAAATTTCATTTCTAATTCTTAATTGCATATTGTGAATTAAATTGTAAACATGTTTGTGTTTTGATACTATTAGAATACATGTAACCAATGCAGATGTTTTAAGAGAAATAAATAAAATAAAATAATTCAAAAAAGTAATTGTTTTATTTCATTAATCTGGTAAACCATACTACTACATTCTACTCAAATACTAACTTGAGAGTTGATGTATACTTTAGTTTAGGTAAAAAATAGCACAATCATCAACTGTGATGTTTTAAAAATAAATAAAATAGTAATAGAAAAATAAAACCGTTAGAAGTTACTTATACGGTAAATTTTAAAATTCAGTGCGGGATCTGCAGGGAAAAATTGACCTTGCACCCCTTTAATTCCCTACACAATAAGGATTAATACGGTCTGGCCAACGATTCAGACAAGGTCTGAATCGTTGGCCAAAATCGTCTTTAATCGCCTATAATTTCAAACAGAATAAAGTCGATTCCCAGTCAAAATTGGGCATTCCACGCGTTGGCATGCCAAAAAATACCGTAAGCGTATCGAACTTCGAAGAGAGTAAGGCGCAGAGTGGGTCAAATCGGGTGCGTACCTTTAACTAACTTCAGGTAGCTTCAAAACTGTAAAAAAAAATCTCCGGAAACTATTGAAAATTTTGAATTGAAGAAACGGAACACTTACGGGTTCCATCTACCGGCGACAATTTGTACCACCCCTCAATTTAGTTCGATTTCTGCGTTAATTCTAATTTCAAATGCAAAATTCGTAAGCAGTTGTCGCGGTGTTTAGCACTGTTTTCAAATTTCCTTTCAGTTTCCGAAGAACTTATACTCCATGTGTTGCCAATGAAAGAAAAATATTAGGCTATGAATATATTTGAAAAGTACCTACAAAAGTACCCACCCGAAAACGTAACCTATTGAACAATTCGAAACTTATTGGGTAAGTGCACAATTTTTCGAGGCACCTTACCGGTATAATATAAAATATTTATTTTGAAGGTAGAATATTTAAAAAAACTCATTTTTTGAAGTAAAATCAACATTTTCTTTTCAATGCGTAGGCGATTTTCCGAAGAACACGGTAACATAAGAATTTGTTGATTATAATTAGGAGAAGGTAAAAAATCATTATCATTAAAAACGTATTTATTGATAGAAAACGACCATTTTCTAACGAAATTTCGCAATACTGATAGTAATTAGGAGACTTTTCCTATGAAATTTTTGAAATTTATGTAGCGCTCTTTTCTTACCAACACCTTGAACTTGGCAGTAAGCTCTTAGGCCCCTTTTTGCGAGATATGACTGATGCTTTTAAGAGAAAATATTATTCAAAATACATTTATTGAAATAAAATTACTAGGGGTCGGGGTAGGGGTAGGGTAGGGTCTTAGTTGGTGTAGGAGTAGGGGTAGTGGTAGCCGATATGGGTATCAAACTGAGCGTCTCTATCTACGTCACCTGATTTGTGTATTAAAAAAAAATGGCAGCATGAAATGAAAGTATTTTTTTTGTTAATTTTCTTAAATACTCACACGGGGTAATCGTAGGGAAGGAGTTGGATAGATGTAGGGTAGTATTATGGTAGGGGTAGGGGTAGGGGTAGGGGTAGGGGTAGGGGTAGGGGTAGGGGTAGGGGTAGGGGTAGGGGTAGAGGCAGGGGCAGGGGTAGGGGTAGGGGTAGGAGGGTGAGTAGAAATATTTTTCCTGAAATTCATTTTTAAAATTATTTTAACACACACACCGCATGCTTCATTACAACATATTCTAAATAAATATAAACCAATTGCAGGACTGCAAAAGGTAAAACATACCACGAATAGGTTTCTGGAACAAGCTTTTATCATTTCACATAACCAGGGCTATCTGATATATTTTACCGAATGATGTGCAAGTAAACGGAGTGTAAAATTAATAAAAAATTGAATCTTAGTTACTTTACGGAAATGGCAACAAACCTGAATATTAATAAAGAAAGGTCATGTCAAATGTGCGTACATTTAAAAAACGAGTAAAAGGCGATTGCAAAGACAGTAAAATTCAGGACCAAGAAAAAGGGAGAAAATATTCAGAAAACGCGTGTATCGACCGTGTCTAAGGAGTGGATTGAGTTAAAGAGATACAACATATTACTTATATTAAAATATAAATAATTGAATAACATATGCAATAACCAAGATGAGAGCTGGTATTTTACAACACCGAGCCAAGATCCTTTATTGCACCACAAATACAATTTCTCAACACGTGCACATAATATTCGGCTGCGCTGCGTACCCTATAGAAAGCGTACTCACAGGAGTACGTGTTTTTTTACTTCAACTGCAGAATGGACAACATGTACGCCCTTGGATACCTTGACCTGCCGCTACCAGATAAGATGAGTGTTCTTTTACACTCAGCAACCGCTGACGTCATCACCCGCTACCTCAGCGATCGTCCATATTGGCTGGTGCCATAAGTCAAGTACGCTAGGAGTGACAACAACTCCATTTGGAAACTACCAAACGCCTTTCTCATGAGGATTCGCAAATCACAATAGTCGTGCGTCTCTGTGTGCCTAAATATTTACACTTTTTTTCTAGTGCAGGTCATACACATTTCGTTCAACGCGTATCTATGGCGAACTGTGTGGCACGCAATCGTCTGTAGTCTGTACCTACGTGCTTGTGTTAGTATCATTAGTTACGGAGTTTCGGCAAAAAGGGATACTTCAAACATGATTGATGAATGGAATAATTATGCTTTTCAATGTAATATGAAACTACCTTTCCTTCCACACCCCATATAAATTATGTACCAGACTGTCTCAAGCCACCCTCCCCAAACGTGATGCGGTATTATAATAGAATGTAGGTATCCGTATAATAATTCTACGCAGTTAATTGCTAAGGCACTTACTGAGATTAATCTATGATACCTTCGAATACGTCCGATATAAGTGGGGAGTTGGGTTTAATTGCAAAGTGTGGTTATGTGTATTCACGTTTGGGACCGATCTCCCCGAAGGCGAAGGCTGGAGTTAAGTAGCTGCTACCGTTAGCGGAGTGGGTTACAAACATCCCAGGTAAACTGTTCGCCACTTTAGCCGTGGAAACGTTAATTCCGCTCTCACGTGCCCCACTCTCCGCTCTCCATTGTTCGGCGGGCTCCAGAAAACTACTGTAAAATGGTGTATAGCAAGTGGCAAGTGGCGGTGGGATGGGAGGGAAGGCAGCCCATATTAACGAGAAGGTAATGTTAGGGCGTTAAAGTAACGCATGCTGTTTTCGACCGCGCTTTGGTTAACGTAAGTTTGTTCACTATAATGTTAAGCAATTGAAACTTTCGCTACTTCATGCACGGCGTTAAAAAATACTAGATCTATAAAAATATGTATTAAACTAAATTGGGGAATTATTTTACAAGAGCATAATAGTTTTACTTGAAATAAGTTCATAGAAACGTGATAGAAAAATAACAAGTAAAGGTGGTCCATAGGCCACGGATAGAATGCTCAACCAACGCTAAATACATATTACTCTACACGGACTAGATCCTTTCCCTTCCCCTCCATCCCATTATCCTAAACCTACAGGCTAACCTTGAAACTTCTCTTTTTTAATTGAATAATTTAAATACTCATGTGCAAATCTATTATTAATTAACTTTTGACACATGTTTACCATAAATAATAATTATTGCTAACTATTCGTTTTACAAATAAAATAGAATAAAAATAATTAAACACTTACCACTTACAAAAATACAGTTGTGTTATCATTATGTACTCCTCAAGGTTGCTGAGGCGGCAGCCGGCCTTCAGTCGCTTGCTGCTGCTGACTTGACACATTCAGCACAGCGGGAACCGACGTACGAGTATTTCCTTTTCCGTCAAGTTATACTTTATAGAGAATATAGATACCTTGATTCTTAGGCTGTACATATCCTTTTTATACTTTCATTAATTATTTTAGTCGAAAAGATCTTTGTTTACGGTGTTTCAATGGATGTTTCCAGAGCCATCTCTCAATTATAAATTCTGATAACGTTTCGGCTTCCGTCCTACGGAAATCTGTTTGTACAAGACACAAGGAGCACGGCACAAGGCACGTTGAAGCTGCGACAAATTAATTAAAGTATTATGTTTTCAGAATTAGGCTTCGCTATTATGATACAAGGAGAGCGGAGGGAGTTTATTTCAGTAAAAAGCAGGAAATTGATTGTGCCGTTTTATTTTGTTGATGGCCGTCGTTCTTCAAAATAATCCGGAGAAGCTTTTAGTATCGCTTCGGCCGTAAATTGTTTTTCGCATTATCTTTATCGTTTAAAAATATTTATCGTTATGGAATGGGGAACCATGGATTAATACATCATCACATTTGAGTGCATCTGAAGGGGTGTGCTTAAATCAAGTCGTAAATGGATCCGATTATTACTATTTGGCGAATATGCCTAGACCTCATGACCCCCTATCAAGTGTGCAATAACATTATCGAGTGTCCCACCTTACTCCAACTAATAAACTTCAAAATACGACCCAGAACATCTAGGTTTAACTAATTATTTCTCATTGGCCGGATGCGCAAAATCATGGATTCCGGCTTATTCTTTGATACATGCAATACTTTTAAGGGCAAATCGAAAGCTTTTTTTTTTTTATATGAATACCTCACAAGAGTCCCAACTGCTCCCAACCGTCTGGAGCCAGTGAGACTATGGCATTCCCAATTGGGGAATGTTGTGAGGCTGAAGGTATTGGGGAGGGGAAGGAGAAGGGGGAGAGGAAGGTTTAAAATACCTGGCTATTCAGATCTGGTCACCAAACACAGCTAAAAGCCATTTCAAGCAACGTTTCAATTCTGAATGGTGGTCTTTCACCAGGGCGATACTGAGAGTATCTTCCACTCTGGAACGTGCGCAAATATACTATATATTATTTTTAAATGAATTAATTGTGAAACAACACAAATCAATTAAATAAAAATTACTTGCGCACGCCGGGATTTGAACCCGCGACCTTCGGATTCGTAGTCGAGAGCCTTACCCCTCGACCATGGAGGCCGTCAGTTTTTCAATTTTCAAACTCCAACGAACAATGTTTGCACATTGTGTACTTTTTTTATTATTTCTTTGTATAACACATTTTTTTTAAATTTAATCATTATTTTTTCCCTTTTCTTTCATGTAAACATTATTTGTAAATTTTATGTACCTTCTCTTACTTTATTTAGACATTGTTCACTTTTTCAAATTCTTTCTGTGTAACACAATCTTAAGTTCCTTAACTTGTCTAAGTGTTATTTTTAAGGTTTATTTATCTGTATGATATTAATCAGTGAGAGATGACTATGATGATGATGATGCAGGCGAGTTCTTCAGTATCTGTATTTTCTCATTAAATAAATACATTGTGCCATATCTGTCACCAAATGACAGTTTTCACAAAACTCGTTATATCTCCCTTTCTCTTATGGTCAGACATAAGTATTAGAAGAAGAGAATAGCAGCTTTCTCTTTACATGATATTGTATTGTCTATGCCCCAGGGGATCAACGGTCAACGGAAGCAATTTATCATTCGAATACCCAGTATTAAGACATTTGTGTTTTTAATGAATTGGTATTTTAAAGTTGAATGCTAAAACGGAAATTTCGCTTACTGAATCAAGGATGAGGATCAAATCGTCATTGAGTTCATGCAAGATTCTGTAAAAAATACAAATAATTTTATTTTCAAATAAATAAGATTTGTTCAGAATCGTATGTTTATGTAATTTGCTGAATAAAACATCTCCGACTGAATCTATGAACGCTGACTGCATAATATTGGTAAAAGTTCTCATTATTTTAACTTGCTCATTCTCCTGTCCCATTCTCCTATCAAACATATTTAAACTGTAGAAACTCCAGGGCGTGTGCATGATAGAATTTTGTTTATCTTTCCACTCGAATCTTCTCTCCATTGCCTCGGTCTTGTCCCGCGGCGTCCTATTCTTGCTCTGCTCATTCCTCTCGCCATCTATATCCGTCCAGCCACCGTGAGGTAGACAAATGCTCCTCTGGGCTCCTCATCCATCCCCGCCAGTGGCTGCCTCCACACACCACACGCCACACGCCGGCACTGCAGCCTCTCTCTTATAAATAACGGTCGATGCATTCTACGAAAGGGAATCATTTATAAAGACAATCTACCGAGTAAATAATATCTATCAAACAGAGTAGCCGGGAGGAGTCAGCGTTACCGGAGATCGGAAAACACTCTTGTCGAGGCCGTCGCCCAGTGGTAGGACGCGCCCCTACACCATAGATGGATAATTTCCCTCAAGCCACCGTTGCATAAGTGCTAAATATGTTCAGATTTTTGTTTTTATTTTATTTTGTTAGATGTATTATGTTAAATGGTATTGCAGTCACTAATTTATTCAGCTGAAATAAACACATTATTTTTTATTATTAAAAAGCTTTGTGACGGAACACAATCCACGTATTTGGGTGTTTCGTTAGAGGAAGGAGTCAAACATAAGTATTCACGGTGCTGTAAATATTAATTTACTATCGATATCAACTTTGCTCTTCAAACACATTAAAATGAATAGAGTACTACGGTTTCCGATTTCAGTAGATCAAGTTTAGGCGAGTAACTTTAGCTACTAGTCTTCGGTGTGATTTTTCACAAATACACAAATATAGGTCGATACAAATTATTTAATGATTATTATGCTCCATCTAGTCCACCCATATTTATTTTTTACATCATGTTCTTATTTATTTTCATAAAAACATTGTTCACCTTCTTTTCAACACAATAATAGGAATTCTTTTAAACGTCCTCGATTAATATATGTACTCGTACATATGTTCATCATTACTTTATATTTATGGTATAATATTAATTACATATGATGGGAACTTGTACCCGCTAAGCCACTGCAAGTAGCTTGTCAGCAGGAGTTCATCGATATTATATAATACAACAATCATCATACAATCAATATCTATTAAAATAACATTTTTAAAACATCGAAATATCAGGAAGTATTTTTTATTTTTTATATGAATACTGTACAAGAGTCCCAACTGCTCCCAATCGTCTGGAGCTAGAGAGACTATGGCATCCCCAATTGGGGAATGTTGTGAGGCTGAAGGTATTTGGGAGGGGAAGGAGAAGGGGAGGAGGAAGATGGGGAAATAAAGTGTTAAACAAATTGAGAAATTAAAAAAAAACTGCAGTACAGTTTTGTTACATTGAGGATAGACTTAATATTATATTAACAATTAAATACTTTTAAATATAACCGATGCAATCGAGGAGATCTAAAATTAGGGTGACAACCATATTTGTTCAATAGACGATGTAAGAAAGAGCAAAATAGCATAAATAAGATATTAAGGAGCTATACAACCAAAGAGACCGTCATACCTGCTATCATCAATACAGAAGGTTACTTTCCAAAGTCAACACTTTAACATCATTTAGAATTTCGTCATAGAGAAATTATTTTTAAATTCGTATGGCAACTTGTTAAATGTAAATAGTATAATGTATTCAAGGGTTCATTGACCATACTTATTTTGAAATATTGCCACTAATCATTCCTATATTTGTGGGAATCGTGTTTTGTATACATGATCCACCAGTCCCTTTTATATATGTTGCAGTAGATTTTTTTGCCACAAAAGAGCACGAACAGGTAATACATTAATTGATTTGTACGTGATATCAATTTCTAGCCTTTGATTAAAAACTGTTTTACTTAATAGCAATTTTACCATGGCGATTTGAATCAACTGTAAATGTTTTATGTAGGCCTTACACGAATATCCATAAGAAGTTATACCATACCTTACGGTCAATTCTGCTAAAGATAAACAAATTAGTTTCAAAGTTTTTATAGGCACATCAAATTTTACTTTATAGAGTCTGCCTAGAATGGCTCGTATGTCACATTTCATGTTACAATCCACAGTAACACCTAGATACACATACTGGTTGCTTAATTCGATACTTGTACACGCGCAGGGCTGTTTGATTTTATTTTGAATGCAATCTAATGAATGGAATACGATTACAGGTGCCTCTCTCTACCTTGCACGCGGAATCTTATATGCATCAATTTAATTTTTTTGCCATTGATTATTAGACCAGAGTCATGTGTGCGGTTTGTAAAGAAATAAAATCTTGCTGTAGTAATATCAATGCAGTATTCAAATTTTTTTCCAAAATTCCTCATTTTCTTGTCAATGGAATGAGATACGGGGTTGAATTTATGTCAATATAGCGTAGGTTTTTTAGATACAAATAATTTGAACTCCGAGGTTACCGAAGGTCGAAAGGGGTTGAATCACAAAAAAATACCGCCCGTTACAAATATTAACAAACAACAATAATATGAACAATCTAAACATAAGAAATACGAAGACGAAAGTGGCCGCGTCGGACCATTCTGGGAGACGGTGACGTCCGATACAGAAATGTTCTACAATGTTATAAAAATTTCGATAATAAGTGGCCTTATTTATATGATATCACACTAGCCTGAACTATTAAAAATATTTTAAGATCTTTAAAAATAAAGATTTTGGAAAAAATGTTGAAATCGCAGCATTTGGAGCTATCAAACATACATTTTCTTGGAAGTAGGCAGGTACCCAGTATCCGCTATACAGGTAGCTGCCGTAATCTATTGTTACCCAGCATTGCGTAAGGGTAATATTATTTTGCAGGTTAAAAAGGTTTGATCCGATATTGCATTCCATAGGTAAATTAAGAGTAAGAACAAGGAAATTCATAATTACTACCACTTATAATTATTTATTATAATATATATATTAATTTGTTTTTAAAAAACATAAAATTAAATAATACCGACAGCAATAAAACAAATTTCAAGTCATAAATAAAAATAATATTAGAAAACAGGAGAACTCCCTCCCGACATCGGTGCTATATATACCATAGATTTAGTATTCATTGTGCCAGTCTGACGATGCCCGTGATAGGGTGAAACATAAATAAATACAAAAAGTTTTAAAGGTTTTTTAATTTAAAAAAATCATTTTAATACCACTTAATTTCAAAGCCATTTTTCTACGAATCGCTTTTTTGATTTGTGATTCCTTAAATCCATGACCGGAGGTTCCGATCGCTTTCAACTATTTACATCATATTTCGATGTTGATTTTGGGAACCTTGGAAAAAAAATATTTTTAACTAATTGAGTCAAAAAGTTAACGTCCTCCAATTTTGACGTAATAGTTCACACGAAAGGTACAACTTTTTTGTGTTTACAAAAATGACCATTAATTTTTTATATCACTCAAAGTCCATCACGCGTGCGTCAAGGAAAACAATTTACTTACAGGCTAATAACTGCATTTTTATATCACTCAAAGTCCATCACGCGTGCGTCAAGGAAAACAATTTACTTACCGGCTAATAACTGCATTTCAACAATTTGGTTCCAACAAGACGGCGCAGCTTGTCATACAGAGCGCTTAACCATCAATTTATTGCAAAATCAATTTGGTGACAACTTTATTTCCAGAAGTGGTCCTGTTAACTGGCCCCCTCGTTCGTGCGACTTAACGCCTCTCGATTACTTTTTATGGGGCTATGTTTAGTCATTGGTTTATGCCGACAAATCAGCAACTCTTGAAACATTGGAAGCCAATATTCAAGCCACCACTGACGCCATACGGCCAGATTTATTGGAAAAAGTATTGAAAAATTGGACTGATCGAATGGACTATATAACTCGTAGCTGCGGCGGACATACTCCGGAAATCATATTTAAAAAATAAATGCCATTATCTACCAGATTATATTAGTAAAAAAATTCATTACAACAATATTTCTGTGTTGTATTATTATTTGTTCTCAAGCTCTTAAAAAAAACACCCTATAGTACAAATGCTGTAGAACCCTGAGGCGTCCGTGTAGTAAGAGCATGTATGACCATGTTTAAACTGCGAAGATCCGCAAAATTCTGGCAAGTCTGATTTAAGCAGGAGATGATTAATAAAATGACGTATATGGTAGATAGTTTTGGCATGCAGAGCGGATGAATGAAGAAAAGCGTTTAAATAAATTATATGAGTGAACGGTAGAAGAAGTCGGGGACGTCCGAGGAAGATATGGCACGATCAAATTAATCAAATACTCTGATATGACCAGAAAAGGTGGACCAATGACTTTCTGGTGCAATTTAATGCGATAACCCTCCCCAATAAAAGTTCCATTGAAATGTTTGGCGAAAGCATTTCAGATCAGCTCAAGTATCGGAGTTCAATTTATAGAATAATATTAGTAGAAGCAGTAAAGAACGCACGAGGAAGACATAACACGATCAATTGAACGAAAAAGTCGAGTCAGGCGATTAAAAGTCAGAATAATAATAATAAAATGTATACTGCATTTAGTATAACTGAAATAGATGTATAATGAAGTGTAGAGTGGTTTATAAAGTAGATATATAGAAAGGAATATAATAACAGTAGTATTGTATAATAATATGTAAAGAACGGAAATGCATAGTTGAAGTTTCACCTAACCCGCCTCACTAGACTAGCCTGTGTTAAGGCAGTCATTTTGAATATTATTTTATATATTTTTTAATACCTATGAATATACACTTATATTAATAAATACGCCGTATATATTAATAAGTTCGAATTAGGGTGAATGCACCAGTGAATGCCCTATCATTACTTTTAATCCAATTTTTTACATTGTGTTTGTTTTAACAGAAGGGTATGCAGGTGTGAGAGGATGGATGAATGTGAATGGAGCAAAGAGTGTATGCCAAGATCGAATTGTTTGGCGGTTCATCCTTTCTGTCTACCCCTGCGGGGAAACGGCATTATGGTTAGTCAGTTAGTTAGAGTCGAGCCATGTCAAGAGTAAGAATAAATTATACAAATAGACGCACACTTACAATACTCGTCTCAGTTTTAATGAAGGATTAATAGTTCCTAAGCATACAAATAAATGTGGACAAATAACTTTAGATCACATCATTCCTACATGTTTAAATATGTTACCCGCTGAAATAAAAAAAAAAAACAACTATATTAAAACTAAACAGTTATTAAGACTTGCCTAGTGGAAAGAAGCTGTTCGTATTAGATAAGGAAATATTATTTTATGTACGATTTGTTGTTGTCGTTAATGTTTTTATTTTATTTTAATTTTATTATATTTTTGTAGAAATAATTTTTAGTAAGATTCTTGAGAAATATTCATGTTTTAAGTTTGTTATATACGTTTTTATTTTATATGGGTATACACGTATATTGTGTAACCTTAACAGTAAATTTTGAATTTTTAATAACAAGCTCCATTTAGACAATCTACAAAAAAGTAGTCTATCGGACTTTTTGCATTGTATTTTTTTTTTGTGAAATATAAATAAAAAAAAATAGAAGAGTATATATTAGGTGATGTATAAATGTGAATGAAGCACAGGGAGTGTTTTCCGAGACAGAGTTGCTCGTTGGTCTATCCTCTCTACCTATCTCTGCAAAAAGGAACGGCGTGATGGTTAGTTTTTAAAAAACGAACTTTGAGAAAAAAAATGGTTCCAAACACTTCCGAGAGTCAGGGGGAAAAAATCTGTAAATGACGGATGGACTAAACCCGTGACACTACGTATTGATAAAAGTAACCCCATTTATCCCCCCCAACATCCCCAAAAGATCTCTTCCACCACCCACTTCACTTACGATAATTACATCCAGTTTACCAGAGTAAGGAACTACAGTCAAAAATATAATTGGCTTTAAAAATAAATATTCATATACAAACTACAAATCTTAAAATATAACTTTTATTATATGTAATTGTATGTAGAATTTATAAATCGTTATTTAGAGAAGTTAATAAAGATTCATCTCATCAAATTTATAGTTATATTATAATATTGCATTTGGAACATTTGACGTCACTATATATACCTATATTTTCACTTTTGTTTTGGATTACTTTATTGTTTTGGCGAAATTTTATCTTAATTTGGATGACTTTAAGCACTAATTGTTATTCAATACGAAAAAAAAACTATTGTTAGTGAAATAAATTACAGTATTCATGAGCAAACCAATTATCAATACGGATATTATTATAATATTAATGCTCAATGCTATTATTATTCTTTGAGTTAAAGTTTCTAAAAATGTACATAATTTTATTAAAAATAATAATAATAATAATAGTTGGATGATTTGTATAGCGCCATTTTTGTGATAAATCACCTCAAGGGCCCTGTACAAATATTTCTTAACTAATTATGTACAAACAGATACAGAAAAACATACTTGGCAGGTCGCTTCAGATGAACACAGTTTTATTAGAAAATTTATTTATAGAGATGGTAGTTTTACATGGTTATTTGTTGCTTCTTTTCTATTGATGTTACATTTATTAGATGATTGGTGGCACAAGAAGAGTTGGTATTTATTGAAATACTTATAATTTTTAGGACTGGAAAGTATTCATAAAATGAATTTTAGGACTCGAAAATATCTATAAAATTACCTTAAAAAGCGTAAGAAGCTTTTAATAAACGTTAATTTTTTTTATTTACTATTAGTTATTCCAGTGTTGCGGGCTGTGGAAGCATTTGTTACCGATAATTTTTATTTTTTTATTTTTTTTTATTTATTTAATGACTTTAGGTAATACTAACCGGCTAGTATAACTAAGCAATTTACAGGTGAATTAAAAATTTATGGATACGATTGTCTGTAAAGATGTGTTTTAAGTTTAGTTCTGAATTTGTTGAGTCTTTGATAATTCTTAATGCGGCAGTTCATTCCAGGCTTTAGGTCTGACAGCCGAAAGCAGATCACCGAACTTAGTATTAGGTGTGCGCTTTGGTTCCTTCAACCTGCCGTTAGCTGATGACGCTACTAGTAAAAACTGCCGTGAGTTGGTATTTTCGGGAATACACAGTTCTGGGGAGAAGCCGGAGCCATTCCGTTAAGTGACTTAAATACCATCCAGCAGAGCTTGAACTGGATTTTTTCAGAACATTTGAGCCAGTGGAAATTTTTGAGATGCTCTGTTTTATGGGAATATTTAGATACGCCGGTGAAAAGTCCAGCTGCAGCGTTGAATACTGATTGTTGTTAATTTGGTATTTGGGTTTTCGCATATATTCCGTTGCAAAATCTAGACGTGAGAAAACGTACGGCATGACCAGCAGTTTAGTTGATCTCGTTGGCAAGATTCTGGTTTGCCTTTTTTTTGAATTGAAAGTCCCTTACTTACAATTCTTTTGGGATGTTTTAAGGTTTGGGCACTTTAAGCCCGTATTGTTAGTAATCCAGTAAAAAAGAAATTAGGAAAAAAACCTAATTATGAGACACTTGAAAATCAAGAAACTCATTAAACGGATTCAAGGAATGCTAAACTTCATCCAAACTGGAAAATGTCGATCATAGTACTTCTATTTTTGGAAATTTTATAGGTATATTTAGATATAAAAAAAAGGGGATTAAATTATTTTTATTAAACGAAAATAATATTTTTGATATTTAGTATGTAAGTTTTTTAAAAATAAATTTATAGTTTTTTTTTTTTTTGTAAGAAAATTGTAGGACAAATTAAGGACATTTTAACTTCATATTTTTTGGAAAATAATCACTTGAAAATATGATAGGAACCAGTAATTGTTAAGAGGGAATATGTTATTTTTTGTACCAAAAAAATTTCTGGTACATAATCTTAATTTAAAATTGGAAGAAAAATTTATTTTTTGTTTTAAGGGAAGAATTCCCATATATTTTCTCTTTATTAAACTGATTTAAACTTTTCAATAAAGTAAACAAGTAAACAAACTTGCTTTTCATGTCGTTAACGATTTTTTATTTGATAATACGCATGTGGTAAATTGGAGATTTTGCTAATAGCTTCTGTAATAATCCTTTATTTATTTTCTAGGATTACTTACATCTTTTGTGGTTTTTTGTACTATTTTTAATAATATTCATTTTTTTATTTGATTAAAGCCATTTAACTTTATCATGTAAAAATGAACTAAGCATTGAACAAGTATTGAGGTTTCATTTAATATATCATTAAATATATATTAATTTGTTTAAAGAGATTTTTTTTTAATATTGGTAAGTTTCAGAATTAGTTCTTCTAAAATTATAATATGAAAAGAAAAAATTGCTCAAGTATGCATAGGTATGTGAGTTTAGTTGTTGTTTAGTTTAGTATGTTAGTTGTATTAACATGAGGCAATTAATTCCAATGTTGGATATTTTCTTAAGAGAATTCTATGGTTAACGGTGTCAAAGGCCTTTTTTAAACCTAGAAAAATTGTTAGAGTTTTGATGTTTGCATCTAAGTTAAAATATATAATTTTGGTTAGATTAAATAAAGCATCAGTACTAAGTTTTAAAACCCGTATTGGTTGGATTATAGGAGTGCGTTTGATTCCAGAAAATCGGGTTTTTAGTCATTTTTTAAAGATTTTATATAATTGTGCAGTTAGTGTGATTGGTCTGTAGTTATCTGTTTTTGATAGTTTTGTTTAGTGCGTGGTTTCATCTGATTTATCTAGTAGGCACTTTCAATTGAATTCCTGCAAGTAATTCAGGAAACTCATCACAGAGGTGGCAATTTTTGTAAAAACAGTATGCCTGCGGAATGTCTATGACTTTCTACCAAAATCCAAAATGCTGACTCCTTATGCTTATACTCATAGTGGGGACGATAGCCCCGAAAATCGAGGTATCATAGAATACGGTTTTGTAATTTCTCAATCCTTTCTGTATGTGATATGTACCTGGGATTCCAGACTTGTGAGTCATACTACTCGAAGTTCAGTATTTTCATTGTGTTTACCTTTTTAAAATCTTTACTGGTTCTGAGTATAAAGCTAAGAATCTTGAGAGCTTTTGCAACTTCCTTGCTCTTCTGCTACCTTTTCCTATCAAAGGTTGGCTGTCATTTTGTTTTCAATTTAATTTATTTGGATGATAACAGTTTACATGAAAAATAAAGAATAGTTTCTCAGTGACATAATTTTGACCATTCACAGATTTCCGCCTCGATAAGTGAATGTAGGTGATTTAAAAATATGAAAATAAAATTTGTTTAAATGCAATGAAGATAGGGAGGGAGTGAGGGGATCGATCTAGTTATGTAATATATATATGATTTCAAAAAAAAATAAAGAGAAAAAGTAATAGAAGGGAGGTAGCATGTGGTGAGTATCTTCAGTTATAAAGGACCGAAAGATTTGTGTGACATAATGAGTATGTTGCAAAGATAAAAATGTCAGTGTGTGGTGAGTATTGGGTGTATGCGATGTATACTAGATGAAGAAGTTTTGCTTAGATTTAGTGTTGCATCGAGGGAGTCTAAGGATTTGGTCAGATTTATTTTGCCTATTGGGAATTCTTAAGAGTTGTACGAAAAGAAAAGGTAAATTTTGAATTTTTTCAAAAGTAAAAAATCGAAGAACACACCAAAACGTGACTAACCTTTCCAGTTGTCAAAAACAAACCACTAATCCAAAATGGCTGATAATGCTAACATATGATAAACATATGTGTACCAACATAAGAAAAAAAAATCGATAATCGAATGTACACAGCCCGCGAAAATTCAAAATTCACCTTTTATTTTGAACACACCGCGTAAGATTTCCGGGCAATCTGTAGAAAGAGTTAAGTACATCAGACGAGATTCTTCGATTTTCGATCAAACAATATCAAATTGAAGAACGCGGCCAAATTGTTGTATTTTAAACGGGGATTATCTATCTAAGAAAATATTGTTATTATAGGAAACGATTTTGAACGCACTCCAAATTATGTACATGTGTATTAATTGTACTGCGGGTTCCATTCAAGTGAGCGCGAGCGTAAGCAAAATATAGAAGTTTCATTGTTCTAAAGTTATTGAATTTATCGCACGTTATGAAAATCAATCCTAATATTTTCGAGGCTTTTGAAGTTATTGACGATATGAAGTGCAATTTCACTCTCAAATCTTTGGTTTCTGTTTTATTACAATAATAATTATTGAATCATTCATAGTTTTTAATAATCGTTATAGCTTTTTCGGCGATTGCATGCATATAAGATCCCCGCATGCAAGGTACAGAGAGGCACCTGTAATCATATCCCATTCATTTAATTGCATTCACAATAATACCAAACAGCCCTGCGCGTGTACAAGTATCGAATTAGTCAACCAGTACGTGTATCTAGGTGTTACGGTGGAT
This sequence comes from Halesus radiatus, assembly GCA_022606495.2. NCBI lineage: Eukaryota > Metazoa > Arthropoda > Insecta > Trichoptera > Limnephilidae > Halesus > Halesus radiatus. The sequence continues at coordinate 21,535 of JAHDVE020009343.1, forward strand.
TGTAATATGAAATGGGACGTACAAATTTCCAACCTCTGTAAGCGACTTCGAGCCATTGTAGGAAGACTCCACAAGATAAAATTATACGTGCCTATAAAAACTATGAAACTAATTTATTTGTCTCTAGCAGAATCGACTATAAGGTATGGTATAACTTCTTGGGGACACTCCTGTAAGACCAACATAAAACATTTACAGCTGATTCAAAACGCCATGGTAAAATTGTTAGTAAGTAAAACAGTTTTTAACCAAAGGCGAGACATTGATATTATGTACAAATCAATTAATGTATTACCTGTTCGTGGTATTTTGTGGCATAAAATTCTACTGCAACATATATCTGAAAGTCCGTATAAGGCAGTGGTGGATCATGTACACAATACACGTTTCACGCAAAATATAGGAATGATAGTGCCAATATTTCAAAATAAATATGGTCAACGAACCCTTGAATACATTGTACCATTTATATTTAACAAATTGCCGTACGATTTAAAAACAATTGTCCTATCATGAAATTCTCACTGATGTTAAAGTGTTGGCTTTTGGAAAGTAACCTTGTGTATTGATGGTAACAAATATGCTCTCCATGGTTGTATAGCTCCTAGATATCTGGTGTACTTACTGTTACGGTGTTACTATTATATTTAAGTCTATCCTCATTGTAACCAACCTGTACTGCTGTTTTATGTATATATCTTTTAAATTTTTATTTCTTAATCTATTTAATACTTACAGATGCTTTGATATTTCTGATATTTACGTAATAGTTATATTTTTGTAATATGAATGTTTTTATAATGTTGATATTTTTAAAAGTATTGATGTTTTTATAATATTGATATTTTTATAATATTGATACTTTTATAATATTGGTACTTTTATAATTTTGATATTTTATACGATATTGACATTTTTATAATATTATTTAAATCGGTGTTATAAGATTGGACTCTAGTATCTCAATAACAAATCTGTAATGCTTTTACCATTATTTTTCTCTTTAATTTTTTTTTTCTCAACTTATGTACAGGACAAGATGCATGCGCCTAAATATAATAATTTTTGCCCTACATTTGTATGATGATTGTAATTATTGTTGTATTATATTATATTGTTGAAATAAACTCCTGCTGACAAGCTACTTGCAGTGGCTTAGCGGGTATAAGTTCCCACTGTATATAATTAATATTATACAATAAAAAAAAATAAAAAAAAATTAAAGCCATTATCAAGCTCTGGTTAGGCCACACTGCTACTACTAACTTATATTGTTTTGTTTATTCCTAGCCAAATTTAATTTGAACGGTGTTTAAAATGATTTATTACCAATAAAACCGATTTACTATGAATATATTTGTGATAATTAAAAATTCTCTACTCTGGAAGGTATTTACAGTTGAAAGCTGTTTTCCCAATATAAAGCGTTTTCTTTTTTATTTTTTTTATTGTATAATATTATTTATATACATTGGGAACTTATACCCGCTAAGCCACTGCAAGTAGCTTGTCAGCAAGAGTTTATTTTAACAACTTTATATAATACAAAAATAAACAACAATCATCATACAAATATAGGGCAAAATTAGGTATAGAGACACATGCATGTTGTGATCCATGTACATGAGATGGAAAAAAAATGGAAACAGCATTACAGTTTTGTTATTGAGAAACTAGAGTCCAATTGTATAACACCGATTTAAATAATATTACAAAAATGTCAATATCATAAAAAATATCAAAATTATAAACGTACCAATATTATAAAAATATCAATATTATAAAAATATAAATATTATAAAAATATCAATATTTAAAAAATATCAACATACCAACGACCGGTCAGTGGCTGAGTTGGCATCATGTTGCATTCGGTCTCACCCAGGCGTCGTGAGTTCAATTCCTCGGCTGGCTAAGTCCTCCATTACGACACAAGCAACACCTTCCGTTTACTGTGATGGTTGTAGGAGATTTACAAATATTGTCGGGTTATTCGTAACCAGGAAATATTTCTCTTCCCTTTTAAAAAAGATAAAAAAATATATCAACATTATAAAAACAATAATATTACAAAAATAATAATGTCAGAGTATCGGCAAGTATTAAATAAAATAAATGAAAATATAATAAAAGAAAATATATAAATAAAACAGCAGTAGAGGTTGGTTACAATGATGATAGACTTAATGTAATTTTTTAATGATCCCCGCAGCTATCAAGTAAATATACAATCAGGAAACCATCATGTTTGTTCAATAGGCAATGTAAGAAAGAGCAAAATTGCGTAAATACATCAGATATCGAGGAGCTATACAGCCAGGGAGACCGTCATATTTGTTACCATCAATACACAAGGTTACTTTCCAAAAGCCAACACTTTGACATCAGTGAGAATTTAATCATAGAGCAATTGTTTTTAAATTCGTTACATATAAATGGTACAATATATTCAAGGATTCCTTGACCATATTTATTATTAAATATTGGCACTACCATTCCTATATTTATGTGAAACGTGTATTGTGTACATGATCCACCACTGCCTTATAAGGACTTTCAGATACATGATGCAGTAGAATTTTTTGTCACAAAAGACCACGAACAGGTAATACATTAATTGATTTGTACATGATATCAATATCTAGCCTTTGCTTAAAAATTGTTTTATTTATTAGCAATTTTACCATGGCATTTTGAATCAGCTGTAAATGTTTTATGTTGGTATTACACGAGTGTCCCCAAGAAATTAAACCATACCCTGTTACGTAACACATAGAAGATCCTGGTAATACTTCTTACTACTGGGTTACTTCTAGCCTCTCCTTTGCAAAATGATACGCCACAACTAATAACAGCACATCTCGCCGGAGATCACCATAATCAACCAATCCGGTGAGTTTCTGCCAGTCGTCTTTGTTAATTAACCAATGAGTCAAGCGGAACAGATTATTTCCAACCGCGTGGAACGGCTTGGTTCCGCTAAGCGAGGCCCGCCATGACACTCGTAAATCAGACACAGAGCGATCAACTGCGTGCTTCTTTTGAGCACGCAGCCATTCATTATTGCATTATCCGATTCGAGACATGGAAACATCAACTGCACAAGGGCTTGGGTCTATAGCAGATAGTTACCATACTGCCCCTTGTAAACACCTGGAATGGTGTCTCCTTAAATGTTAAAATCAGTGTTGAAATATTTAATACCTGTGTACTTTGGACGCTGGCCACATAGACTCCGGCTTGCCGACGGCGTCGTCTGACCACCAGCTATCCATGAAAGCCGCTATCAAGTTCCTTCTTATTAAGTGCTGTACACGTTTGTCTTCCCCATTAACTTGTCCGGTTAGAGCTCCTTCAGAGAGAGAATTGTCTAGAAGATGTAAGTGTAGATGCCACATTCGTGGTGAAACCCGCATATGTCATGTCCTTATGTGTCCATGTTTTGTTACGAATAAATTCTGAGTTGAAAGCACGCCGTCTCGTCAATTAAGTAGAGTAGATACCCACTCCAATTCTAAGGCTGCGGCCGACCCATTTGACTTTGAGAATGAGAATCATTATGTTGTACCAAGCTGAGCTAAGCCATGTTGGAGCAGGGACCGGTCCTGAATCTGATCTCCGGGTGAGTTGCACTGTTTTTCTTTACACCAACCCTCTTTTCCCCATTTCCCCCTGTAACTCTGGGTTCTATCATGGAGCTTTCTGTCCTTTACGACCTTCTCCTCTTCTTCCCCTTGTTCCCCCCTTTTCCCCCTCCTAACACTGCTTCCCAACGTGGTGCTTTTCCTTTCCTAACACTGGCTTCCCTCGTGGAGCTTTTCATCATCATCCTTCCCTCTTTTTCTTCACTTTCCTAACAACCTTAAGGTCGATTCTGCTAGAAACAATTAAATTAGTTTCATAGTTTTTATAGGCATATAAAATTTTACCTTATGGAGTCCTCCTACAATGACTCGAAGTCGCTTACAGAGGTTTGAAATTTGTACGTCTCATTTCAAGTTACAATCCATCGTAACACCTGGACACAAATACTGGTTGAGTAATTCAATACTTGTACACGCGCAGGGCTGTTTGATTTTATTATGAATGCAATTAATTGAATGTGATATGATTACAGGTGCCGCGCTGTACCTTGCAGGCGGGGATCTTATATGCATCAATTTCATTTTTTTATCATTGATTACTAGACCAGAGTCATGTGACCATTTTAATAAATAAATAAAATCTAGCTGTAACAATTTCAATGCAGTATCTAAATTTTCATGGGATATTATAAGTGCTATATCATCAGCGTATACATAATGTTTAACAAACGAGAATATTTTGTTCATAAGTGATAGAAATAAAATATAAGCGTCGGACCTAGAATTGGCCCTTGTGGAACTCCTGTTTTGACATTTCTTCTTTTACTAAATCTGTCTGATATTTTTACCTAGATTTGACGGTTGGTTAAGAAGTTTTTGAATAGTTTGAGAAAGTTTACTCTTACCCCTATTGCCTCCAAAATATTTAACAATTTCATTGGGTATAGACCCAATAGTATCAAATGTCTTTGAATTGTCTATGAACAGTTCCAAAACATGTCTTTTATTATTCAATTCATTATTTATATAGTTAGAAAAATCCTGAAGTAACACTTCAATTCTTTTTTGAAACCAAATTGATTGGGATCTATTAAAGAAAAACACTCCAAGTATTTAGTTTAGTTTTAAAGATATATACGAGAATTTTTCGAGAATCTATTCTAGAGCGGGTAATAAACTAATCGGTCTATAGTTTCCTATATCAGTAAGTTTCCATTAGTATCACTTTGTAAATTGGTCTGATAATACTACATTTGAGTTCATATGGTATTACAGCTTGTGTTAAAATTGTGTTGATCAGATGGGTTAGTATAGGATCCAAATATCTATATGTCTTTTTATGTCAAACATTCGGATATTGTCAATGCCAGGGGACTTTGAATTTTTGAGAAGTTTGACTATACTCAATATGTCTGCGAGTGATGCTCGTGGTATATACAAACATTACAATGATTCTATCGGGACAATATTTGACGCCTTAAAGTCACATTTATGAACCGTTGAGGCTTTGTTATGTGCAAAATAATTAACAAATTTGTTTTTTACATTTTCCGCAGATTGATTTTTAAACATAAACCTACTAATTACATCATCACAGTTACTCTTTTTCCTACGTCCTAGAATTTTATTTATTTCATCCCATGTTTTTTGATATCTGTAAAATTATTCTTAAATTTATCATTGAAAAAGGATGTTTTACTTTTTATTACTAATTTAGTAACAAAATTACGAAAAGATTTGTACTGTTTTTCATAAATTGCATTTTTTGGGGAGATTTTCCACCGCTTTAATAAAGAATCTCGTTTTTAATTTGCGATAAAATATCTTCTGTCATCCAATCTTTTATAATCCAAGGTCTTGTATTGGATTTTACGTCTATAAATATTTTACAATTTTCATATAATTCGTTAACACGTAATACCCGGAGGTTCAAAATAAAACACATTCGGCGATGGTGGGTCCAGATAGACCCGGCTGAAATTATGAAATTAAAAGGCTTTTTTATGCATTTTTCGTTCATATCCTTACTTTTATATGATATTATGTAATTCCTCATAAACTCATAACATATCCCTTATGTTTCTTGTATAAAGATAGATGTTTTAGAAATTAGTATTCCGTAAATGTTGCTGTTCTTCGATATGCAGCAGCACGGGGATACCACGCGAGAGCAAAACCACGACTAAATCGGTCGCGTCTTGAGACAACCGCTGCCGACGGTCAGGAGAATGAGGAGGGCAGTGCGGGAGGGGGGATAAGGACTCGGCCCAGGAAGTCAGTGGAAGCGAACATTTTTGTTTCTATATTTATTAACATTTTCGGGAAATCGATGGTGTGCATTTACAAGTATATCATGTTTTATTTAAAATACCAGAAATAAAATCACTTATTTAATTCTTCCTTGTTGCTGTACCTCTAATAGAAAGATGTGTAAAAAGAAAATAAATTAAATTTATAGCCATATTATATGATGATTGCTTATGCAAATATTATAAAATATTATATAATGGCGTTTTTATTTGAGTATTTAATTTACTCACACATTTATTTGTCACAATTAAAACCATTGAATGACATACATTTTAGTTAAAAATACTAAAACTTTTATTTTTCAACAAAACAAATTTAAATGAACAATTTTCATTAAAAAATTAATGGAATCCGGAATTTGACAAGTCGACCTGCAACGGATTCACTCAGATTTCTTACACTAACTGCATTATCACTTCCATTTTCACTTTCAGATATTTCCTCTAGTAATATGTCTTCCGGATCACTTTCAAATTCTGGATCCAATGCTTCGAATTCCAAGTCGCCATCGTCACTGATCTCACTGTTAAGTAGCTTTTCAATCTCATTATCAGCTAAATAATTTTGCCTTGCCATTGCGTTAGTACGGTACGAAATAAAAAAAATTAAAACAAAGATATAAAAATATAATCACAATACTAGAAATGTGCCCGAATGGTTGACAACATCTGCGTGTTAAGGACTGCGAGAGACAAAGACGGAAGGATAGAGCGAGAGATATACTGTTTCGTCGGCTGCTCAAATTCAACTGAGAAGGGATGGAGTTTTTGCGTGTTTTTATACACAATTATTCTAATAACTTATTTAAAACGTGTCCGATTTTAATCATTTTTAAGTCGAGATGTGGGTAAATATTTGATAAAAGAATGGACAAGAGGAAATTAGCCTAAACGAAATATTTGCGGCAAAATCTTTTATTTAAAAAACACTGGGTCAAATCAGACCCATCACCGGAGTCGAGGTGTTAAACTTGCTTTTTATTTGACTATTTAAATTATTGCAATCGTTTGTCTGAAGCAAAGCATTCCAGTTATAATTTCTAATTGAAAAATCTATTCGTTTTTGAGGTAAAATTGAGACTTTCCGCCCTTTATTTACAAGTCGGTAATTAGTTTTATAGTACGGAATGTTCTTAACTGTTGCAAAGTGGTCTGCAATGATAAAGTCACAAACACATGCGTATAGTATGTCAGTTTCTTTGTGTTTGCTATTATACCTAACAAAAATGTGATCCAGACAAGTTCGTGTCACTTTACCATTTGCCATAGCTTCCCTTGTAACGTCGGTGATACATTTTGTAAAATAGTTATTTGAAAGAGCATTTTCATAGTGAATAATCACAGGATGTATATAATTTAACAAATCAATATTTATGTCACCAAATATTAGCATATTTTCATTAGGGTTTGCACATTTTGTTAATATTCATGAAAGTTCATTGATAAATGATTGTTTACTAAGATTTGGAGTTTATTTGTTGCTAGTACATTGAGTATAGAATTATTTGGTAATGTCATTATACAGAAAATATTCTCGAACAACTTTGCTTCAAGTAAATTTTGGGTGAAAGGTATAGTATCTCGAATATACAAGGTTATACCCCCTCCAGATTTGGTTGAGCGACAGCAACTCATCTATTTTAACCGGGATTTTCGAAAAGACAAGTCCCTTTTTATTGAAGTTTCACATAGCATTATATTAGTATATCTATATTAGTCCTACAATTTTGGAGGTTAGAATGTAAAACATCCCAGTTTTTAGACATGGATCGAATGTTTAGTTGTATAAAAATAAAATTACCTATATCATGGCCAATTTTATTTTCTTCCGTTCACTGTTTCAAGTAATTTCTCCTCGTGTAGATAACTTCATCGTCGTCATCAACGAGTATTTATTTATACGCCATAATCGATAGTGGCAAAGCCCTTGGAAAGAGCTGCCTTATAAGCTGGGCAGGTGTCCTTGTCTCCAGTCGAATGTCCAGCGGGCTTGCCAAACCTGGTACAGGTAGCACATACTGGCATGGCGACAGCTTTTTTTCAATCTCTCTTGGCATGACCTTCACTTGCACAATATCCACATCTCTGCTGGTCCTCGCAGAACTTGAAGGAATGTCCGATAATTTGGCACTTGGGACACCCTGTGAGCCCAATAAAGTCACGAACGCGGCACACATTCCAGCCAACAAATACCTTTCCTTGCTTTACCAGCACGTGACGTAGATGGGCAGGCACCTTGTAGACCCATTGGCATGTCGATCCTGTCCGAGCACCCGCTAGGTGACTTAGCTTGCTCGTTTTCACTGTGGGTTCTAAGTGCTCTTTGTCCTGGATTCCCGTTAAGGCACTCCTGAGAAAACACTCATCTGTTAAGTCCCAAGGAACATTAAAGAATATCACTCGTGGATGCCGTTTTGTGGGTAGTCGGGCACTCGGAGTAGCCGAGTTTGCTAGACATGGGGTTTTGAGTATTTTTTCTTCCCAAGCAGTGGTTTGGATAACAACGCCTTTGTTACGGATGTTCCTTATACCCTTAATGCGGATCCCATGCTCAGATGGTCGAAATACGTCCTTCAGGAGTTGCTTCGTTTCGTCGCTATCCTTAGCCGAATCCAGCATCGCAAAGATGCATATGGTGGGCTTAGGGGTCCCAACACTAAGTCTTGTACGGATGATTGGAGGTCGTGGCGTGTTCTGAAGACCATTTTTGACCATATCGGCAAACGATAGGCTTTCCTCCGTGACATCAGCCACTCGACGCCTCACTGGTCTTAGATCACACTCTAGCTGCTGAATTTTATCCAACAACTGCTTAGTATAATTGTCCGCCATCGTTTTTTAAGCCTGCAGGACCTTGATGTTTGCAAGGGCTAAGTGAGATCTCCTCTAAGTTCTTTCATCTCAAGCAAGATACCTTTTGATACCTTTGACGGTTTTTCCGCCAATGCATCCTGTAAGGCCTTCAGGGATAATTGTGTCCCGGAGAGTATTTTTTGTCCCGATGGATTACCGCGGTTAGGGTCGATATCCATCTCTGTCTCCTGGGCATCAGAATCTGATTTTTCCGAGTGGGTGGTGTAGGGGGAAGCAATAGTGGGGTTGTCATTATTTCGGGAATTCATTTTTTTCCCATGTTTACACAAAGCAAAACTTTTTTTTTCTTCGTAATCTGAGATTTAAATTGTAAACAAGTAATTTCACTACACCAGTAGGAGCACTAAAAAGTCAGCTCATAAACAAGGTAGCCAATCAGCGCACTCTACATCTGCAAACACTGCACCAATGTCTGACAATTAAATAAAACAAAAAGTTTATCAAGACAAAAAACAGTTCAAAAATGCAAAAAATAAATACAAGAGAATAACACCACAGATCAAATCGCGGGTGATTTATATAGCAATAATAGCCTTTCTCCCGGCGGATTAGATAAAATAATGAATCTTTCAATTATAATCGATAGCTTGACAGAGCGTCACGAGTTCGAAGTAGTGTTGTATTGTATATTGATAATAGTTTAATAATGATAAGAATGCTATTTAAGGCAATGAAACTAATGTTTTTGGCTATTCAATGAATTATTCGAAGGAATTATATTATTTAGGTTTCGTGATAATTCTTAAGAGAGAGGAATAGATCATTTTCCTTGCTTTATTAATTAAAGTTATATTCGAATCGTTCGTTCGTTTATTAATTTCTAAATAGTCAACTAAATTTAATTTAAATCCCTTTCTTTCTATATCTAATAGTTTAGGCTCGTTGTTATCAAGGGAGACGTGGTCATTCCCTAAGAAAAGTTCAGCGAATTTAGAAGTAGTAGTTTCGTTATTATAGCATCGTATATGTTCTTTGAATCTAGTTGAGAAAGCCCCTTTCGTCTGCCCGGTGTAGATATGTGAAGGAAATAGCTGTAAAAATTATTAAAATCTAAAATACTTTCAGAACTTAATAATAATATTATTAAACTGATTTCCTACAAATTTTATTTAAAAAAATCAATGACTAATTAGACACAAAAAAAAATTACAATGATATTTTTATTTCACGTTAAATTAACGATGAAATGCTTTTAGTATTCATTTTAAGGTTATGCTGTGAACAATAAAAATTAAGACGGTTAAGGTCTTCCTGTATTTTTTTATGAGCTGTAGGAAACAGGAAAAAAATCTTTAATATCGTCAGCATAAAGAAATTACTTGGATCATTCGATGCATTGGCCTGTATCATTGATGTAAATATTAAATAGTAATAGTCCCAATAATGATCCCTGAGGTACACCTGGTGGAATGGTTACCCAGTTATATTTAATGCCACCCAAAACTTCATAGGACAAGAGCCATCTGAAGAGGTCTCCTTGTTAGCCGATTTGCATAAACTTGCATGAGATATTATTTCGTGAATAATTAAGTCGAATGCTTTGCTGTAATCTGTATAATATATTAAATCTACTTGAACACACGATGATCCATATTATCTTGCGAGAATTCCATGGAAGGCATAGGTTAGTTGTAGACGATTTTTTACTCATTAACCCACGTTCGTTAACATTGAGTAATGATTTCTAGGCGGGAAACATCTAGCCGAATACAATTTTTTTTGAAAAACCTTGTTGAAGATATACAATGGTAAAAGTATTGTGAACGTTAAAGCTGATACGTGTTAAGTTTTAACATCATTGTTGTACACAAAACTGAAATATTGGAGAATGGGTTAACAATCTTAGACCCATTTTCAGCCTTTACATCCAAAAGGAATACAGTATTTTGCACACCTTGAGATTTGGAATTGGATTCAATATGATTCAAATCCTTTTTTGAATCGGTGGATATTTCATGTTTGACATTAATTAGATATCGAGTGCGACATTTTTGATGTAGTTTTTATGGCGTGATCAAGAGAGAAAATGGATTAATCAAATTGATTTTTGAAAACCTTGAACTTTTGAGAAATTTGTATTTTTCATTCGTTGATTTGATAAAAGCTGAGTTATGTCATGGTGGGTATTTTGAACGCTTTCATCAATTAAAAATAATTTAATTTCATATTTGGTAAATTAAATCCTCTGGACGGGAAATATCAGTGAGAATATCATTATTTTTAACTTGTTTAAAAAAATGATAAAACATTATTATTATTTTAAAATGTTTTTGTTAGAATATGAGCATTTATAAGTTAGTGTATCTATTAAGGAAAGTTGAAAAATATTGAGTTTATATCAGCGCTTGAGAGGAGCTCATGCCGTAGTCACTATGTTCGAAGACATGGAAATTTATCATTTCCTCCTTCAATGCAACAGATTTAGAAGATGCTTCGTCTTCAACAATTAGCGAGTCATTACAGATTGATATATAAGATCAATCGTTACAGAGAATGAGGTCTTAAAAGTGACCGTTGGAATATGAGATTTCATTATATAGACGGAGTTCTAAATATGCAGGCAAACGACAAAATTCAAATCTGAGTGGGAAATAAATGGTTACCAGGTGTGTATGACGCGATATTTGGATATTTATTCGATAGAATATCGGTAAGGTTGCAGTCACCTAATATAAGAGTTTTTCTTAAGGAAACTGTAACGCAACTGAGATTTTTTTCATGACATGCTGGACCCTTACGAAGATAAACACAATATATGTGAAGATTATTGCGATTCCTTAAGTTGTAAGGATATCCATAAGTCTTCTAGTTGTTAGTGCTATTCTGAACGGCAGTGGGCCAATAACCCGCAAGCAAGACACCTCCACCCATGCGTTGACCAGTTGGAAAATAGTCCCGATCTTGGCGGAAGCGATAATGTCATATTTATAATCAACAAAACCTTCTTTCTGCTCTTACTGAACTCCTTCCATCAGATTGGCTTTCAAACAATGAAATACAACGCATTCGTTTAAATGGAAATGTCATAGTTTTTATTTTGTAGCTTTGCATTTAACTGTTTAAACTTTGTATTTAAAATTTACTTCATATGTTTTACACTTTTCCTTATGAATTTTTAAGCATTTTCTTTCATTTATATATTTATTTTTATTGTTACCCGTCTCAGAACAGACATCGTCTAGTGAGACGGGTAAAGTACACGTAAAGGTTTAAATTTTATGCCAACAATTGCCGGCAATAAAAAATGAAAATGAAATGAATGATAGTGCCACTGACTACAGGTCGTTTGGACTCTTGTGCGGTATTCATATAAAACAAATAAAAAAAACAGTAAAGTTTTATAATTATTCTTAGTGAGGTCAAGTCATATATAATAACAATAAGATTTTAAAAAGGTACACAGTTTGCTAAAAAGAACGACTAAAAGACAAAGCCCGCGAAATTAACTCACTTGTTCTGAGAAACGATAAAAGTTATATTCGTGTTTCAGAGTTGCTGTTTTTTTTTTTTTTTATTAGTTTCTATATAATTTTGATAATACAAGGTAAGGTATAAATATTAAAAATACATATATATTAAAGGTTTTTTCATAGTCCTGGGAGAACCTGTGCTGAGGCGAACCAGGTTTTGTACAAGGGGATTTCAGCGACTTCTGTATTTCAACTTCAAGGTTAAGGTAGGGTCTTTCCAGTAATTTCTATGATGTTTTTTTGAGAATAGCAGTCAGTTCTTGTTCTGGTAATTCCTTAAGCCAAGTTTTGCTGGACTTAATGTATACTTTTTTTGATATTAAGTCAGAGTTTGTTATATAATTCTACATCTAAAAATTCAGAGTTTCTTTGTCCAAAAGTAGTATTGCATTTAGGTATATTTACCTTATCTAGTTGCTTTGTTATGGTATTATGATCATGAAGAATCAAAGCCATTTTCTTATTTTTAAGATGATTAACTAGAATATTTGTGGCAAAGATTCTTTGGATACTTGGAACGTTAAAATGTTTAAAAACTTCCGTTGTTGACATCCTTATGGGGCCCTTAAAATGGTTTATGATGCATTTCTGGGTTGTAAAAGACGGTTTCATGAAATTTGATGCAGCTGAGCCCCATCCCAAAATTCCATATTCCAAATGAGAGTGACATAAAGCATAATATACTCTTTTTAGATCCTCGATTGACAGGATATTTCGTAATTTTTTGAAGAAATATATTAGTTTTATTAACTTTTTTGAAGTTCCGTTAATATGTACATCCCAGCGGAGATTATCATCGATTAAGATTCCAAGATATTTAATGTTTTTAGCTTTGGTTATATGCGGGCAAGTGCAATGAGGTAAATTATTTGGACATTCATGTATATTAAGTATGTGCTCATTCATTGGTTAAATATTAAAATGTTAAATATTTAGTTTTACTCACATTTAATGTAAGGGAGTTCACTGTTAACTACTTTTGAAATACAGCCAAGCCATGCTCTACCTCTTTAAAGGTATTAATCCATTCTTGTTCATGAAAAATAATAACAGTATCATCTGCAAAGCTAATTATGTCTCCTTTGATGGGAAGATTCATAAGATCATTTATATAAATGAGAAACAGGATTGGTCCTAGTACGCTTCCTTGAAGGACACCATACGTAATTGGTAGAGATTTGCTGGTTTTTTGTACAAACTGTTCTTTGCCAGACATGTAGCTCCCAAGTAGTTTTACAGTTGATTTTTTCATTCCAATTTTTTTAAGTTTTAGAGACAGTATTTTATGGTCAATTGTGTCGAGAACGTTTAAAGATCAATGAAAACTGCCAAGCATTTTTTACCTTCATCCATTTTTTGTATTATTGTATTTGTTGCTTTAGCTATAGCATGACCAGTACCCAGGTTTTCCCTAAACCCGTATTGCGTTAGTGATATTATTTTATTATTACCCAAAAAGGTAACAATTTGTTTTTATATCACTTTTTCCAAGATTTTTGAAAGCGTTGTTAAAAGACTAATTGGTCGATAGTTAGATATATCATTTTTGGGACCATTTTTATAAATTGGTATAACTGTAGCAATTTTAAGGCAAAGAGGGAAAAATACCTTTTGATATTGATAGATTTACAAGATATGTTTGGGGGTAAATTAACTCGTCTTGTAGGTACTTGAATGAATTGCTTGTCATCAGGTCATTTCCCGATGAAGTGTTTGAATTTAGGGAGGCTATAACATTTCTTATTTCATAACTTGTTATCTTGTTTATATTAAGGCTATTTTCTTTATTTGTATGATCATTCCTCTCTGTTTTATCGACGGTGGCAGAAATTTGTTTAATTTTATTTGCAAAATTTGAACCGTTATTGCAAAAAAAATTATTTACATAGTTAATTAGTTTGTCTGGTTGATCTGCAAATGATGTAGGAATCATATCTATATTTAATTCTTTAATGGTTTTATCATTGTGGGAGGCTTTAACATTTGTAATTTCATTTAAGATTTGTCAGAATTTATGTGAATCATTATTACATTCGTCATTTATTCATTATTTTTTTATAGAATTTTTCTTTGGCAATGCCTATTACATTATTACATGTATTTTGGTATCCTTTGTAAAATCGAAGTGTATGAATATCATAAGTTTTTTACTTTTCTATGCAGTGCGTCTCTTTTTCTGATAGAGTTAATAATATTTTGACTTATCCAAGGTTTAATGTGAATATTTTTATAAGATATCTTTTTCTCAGAAGTTATGGTGTTGGTTGAAATGATATGTTGCGAAGTTTCAATAAAATAACTCCAAGCAGTGTCTGAATCATCTTTTCCGATAAGAATTACGATATCTCAGAATTTTCCAACCACCTCTTAGAAACAGACCACACATTCAATAAAAATTCAGGCACTATTTTATTGCATAAAAATGGAATATGTGCACAGTTAATTATAAAGGGGATCTAGCTTGACTTTATTACAAAAACCTATGTTTTTATCTGGGTTTCATTTAAATTTGATTGGTTATCTAAATGTATTGAAACGTGGATTTTTGCCGTGTTTGGTGACCAGATCTGAATAGCCAGGTATTACCCCACCTCCCTCTTCCCCTTCTCCTTCCCCTTCCCAATACGTTCAGCCGCACAACGTTCCTCAATTGGGAATGTCATAGTCTCACTGGCTCCAGACGGTTGGGAGCAGTTGGGACTCTTGTGCGGTATTCATATAAAAAAGTATAATCTTTATAGAATTTAAAAAAAATATATATACTACCTGCTCGCGACTTATGGGAACGTCGCAAATACGAAACTACTCGAAACGCGAACGAGTAATTTTAAGTTAGTCGAGTTTGAATCTCTCCGCGGGTGGACGTGTGCGTGTCATCGAGATAATTTAACTATAACTACACCAATTTTCTGAATCTTTATAATGGGATCTACGAAGTCAGGTAATTATAACTATTAAATATGTGTTTTAGTGTTATAATAATGATTGAAATAATGACTTTTCAAATTGTACTTTTTCTTAAACTCTAGATTTCTACGACACTTTTAAAAATGTATCCGCATGCATCCAGCCAAAAGTTTTATTTATTTTTTATTTAATGGATATTGATATATCAAATTAAGTTTAGTTTGTCCATGTATTCATATATCTCTCTAACAACTTTTCAACAGCAAGGCGATTTTTGGTATACAGATCGATATATAACCTATGGCCGAGTTCTACCAAATGCAATCGAGTCAAGGATATTTCTGCTTAAATTCTTCAATATTTTGGTGTGAGAAAGAAAATTTTCGACAGTTGCAAGGTCAGGTCAGTTCAATTTGTTCCAAAATGAGTGATAGATGGGAAAACTCTAATAAACGCTCCGGCAGATTTGAAAACCTATACAGAAAAAGGCAGGATAGTGAAGTAGCATTAACTCATAGATTTGACGAGAATATTCCATCTTTTCGTCATCATCAAGGCACCATCAACAAGGGCCCGGACGTCCAAAGAAGTTATTTGAGGAATGCACAATATCTGTGAAAAAGCGAAAAGCGATGGAATTAATGGAAACTAGAACATCAAATGAAATAGCCCTTGCTGCCAAAATATCACTACGAGCTTCGGGGAGGAGAGACGCTGCCAATTCAGTAAAATAACTTCCTTTCGCTTCACCTAGAAGAGCTACAAATATTAAAAAATATTATAAAAAGTGCCATTGTACAAAATACCATGACCGCAGAAGATGGCCTTGCGATTATCGTCAATGTGAATTTAAGTTCAACACGATACAAAAATCTCGGCCACCATATGAAAAATTTTGGTCTTACTTCTTTCTCACCTTACTATTCAGTACAAGAAGCTAAAAACTGTGCTATCCATAGGGGGAATCGATTACAGTAACGGACGTATCTGCGGATATAAAGTTGCAGGAGTTATTATACTTAACAACTGACCGAATCCGCACTGTACGAGCTGATGTTTTAAATCAATTTTTCATGATCAATCACAAACTTATCATTTAATTACCAAATGGGATGTGACGGAAGTTCCGGACAAAGCCGATATAAACAGAAACTAGATGATGAAAACTATAGTGACGAAAATATGTTCTCAATATCCCTTGTGCCGGTACGGCTTGTCCAGGTTTCCAATAATGCTATTATTTGGCAAAATCCGAAACCATCATACATCAAGATATTTCCGACTAATTAAATTTATTTATAAAAAAGAAACGAAAGAACTAATTGAGGCAGAAACCGAAAGGATCAAATATCAAATCAGAAAATTGACGCCATATAAAATTAATATAGGTGGCAAGGAATTCGTGGTAGAGCACACCCTTCTCTTTACAATAGTGGATGAAAAAATTTGTAGCACTCTATCACAGTATTCCTCATCACAAAAATGTTATATTTGTGGCACTATTCCTAAGCAGATGAATAACGAGAAGGCAATGAAAAAAAATATTCCCGAGGAAGAATTTTATTCATTTGGAATATCTCCACTTCATTCGTTGATACGTTTATATGAATGTCTCATTCACATCTCATATGAACTTCATATTAAAAAATGGCAGGCAAGAACAATCGGAAAAAAATACATCCAGAATAGGTTCAGATCCGAAATTGTCCTATTAATAGATATGCCTAAACAAGGATCTGGTAATACAGCCAGCCGTCTTTTAGAAATATTGCACTGGCGGCTGACATTACGGGTATAAACCTAGATTTGATTCATCATTTTAGAATTATTCTCGAGGCTTTGTCAAGTGATTTTGAAATTGATTCAGAGAAATTCTCATTTTATGCCAGAGAGACAAAAACCCTGTATTTAAAATATTACACCTGGTATTACATACCCGCCACTATGCACAAGATCCTTTATCATACGAAAGAAATAATGCAATCCAAACTATCAGAAGAAGCCCAAGAAGCATGCAATAAGAAGTACAGGAGGTTTAGAGAGCACTTCAGCAGGAAAACGTCCAGAGCCTACACCAATAGAGATGTTCTGAATAGGTTTTTAATATCATCGGATCCTGTAATATCCAGTCAGCAATTATCTCGTCCGAGAAAGGGTAATTTAATTCCTTCTGACACTTTAAATTTGCTAAAATGTGCAGCACCATCTATTCAGATCGACCTGATGATGGATAATACTAGTGATGATGATAGTGATGAATCACTGCATTAATAATACATATCCTTTTTATACGTGTCTTCTAAATAAATTACTAATAAATGTTTGAGTTAGAATTTTTCCCGAAAATGATTAATTTATAAAAAGTGCCGAAGTATTCAAAAAGGACGGAAACAGGTTGAATAACGTCACTAAAAAAAAAGAATTTTCGTATAATATTAATAATATTGTCTCAAAAACATACAAAATATAATAAAGTGAAGCTAGATGCTGGAAATTACTCACTGTGAGGCGTTAGACTAGATAACTTAGAATCATTGGAAATAAGGAAAGCCAAAAACACTTATAGTATACTCATTAATAATCAAATTAATTTAAATAAAAGTCCAATTCTTAAAATATTCCCAATAAACAATGTAACCCCCCCCCCCCACCACCCTTGGCCCTTCACTCGCTCGTTTTTATCAATCTATAACACATGTGTATCTTAGTTCATAGTTTAGTATTATACTACCCAGAAGAAGCTACGGTAGTGGCGAAACCCGGTCGGCAAAAGTATATAACAAATAAAAGTGATGCAAGCAAAGTTATTGTTTTATTTTTTAAATTAAATATTTTAAAATGCACAGTAAAAATAATAAAATCTTCAGAATTTGTGTCAACATCAAGGAATAAACCAATCAACGATATAAATACAAAAAAATCTTCAGAATTTGTGTCAACATCAATAAAGAAATAAACCAATCAACGATATAAATACAAAAAAATCTTCAGAATTTGTGTCAACATCAATAAAGAAATAAACCAATCAACGATATAAATACAAAAAAATCTTCAGAATTTGTGTCAACATCAACAAAGAAATTAACCAATCAACGATATAAATACAAAAAAAAATGATTGAACATTATATTAACAAATTTATCTCAAATGAAACATACTCGTACTACGATCATTGTACTAATAATAGTTGGATGATTTGTATAGCGCCGTTTTTGTGAAAAATCACCTCAAGGGCGAGCTATAATGATTAACTAAAATACAATTTTTTAACTCTATTCCATTTTTATTTTTGACCGTGACCGGTTTCAGTCTTGACAGCTATCTTCAGACTGGTACATTTAATTCTTAAACTATGCGATATATACAATACTAGCTGATGTGTAATAATGTTGTGAATTCTTGCTTGGCATTAGGGTGCCATTGACAGCGAAAGTAACTATCCCGAAAAAAAGAAACATTCATTTGAAGATTTTATTTCATTCCAAACGTTTATTTTTTCAAAATATATCTAAATCATAAAGTTCTTAAGTAAGTACCTACTCGTGTTTTTCATTTTGAAAATATTCTTCCCAAAAAAACTTTCTTCTTTTGAATATGCAATCTGTGGCTAACCAGAGGGTTATATCTACGGGCTGACCTAAATAAAACATGGCGGGTTCAATTTTTTTCATACTAATTTTAAAACGTTGAAGCAAACGATTTACGAAGTATATCTTAATATAAGTATATATTCATAGGTATTTTAAAACTACAAAATAATTTTCAAAATTACTGCCTCAACACAGGTTAGCCTAGTGAGGCGGGTTATGTGAAACTTCAACTATAACTGATATTATATTATTTTTCATTTTACTTTATAAACCACTGTACACTAACATTATTATATCATATTATACATGTATTTTAGTTATAGTTAAATTGAATTAAAATAAAGATATTATTATTATTAATATTAATAGTTTTTGATTTTATTTCTTTTATTTTGATGTATTTATTTTTTCGTAATTATTTTTTATCTATATTTTTTTTACATTTTCTTCTCGTATGTTTTTTTATATTATTATTTAACCTTTTTCATTTTCATTTTATTATTTTTTTTTTTAAATTATTTTATTGTATTCAATTCTCTATTTACATCGTACATATTTCATGTGATATGGTAGACTGGGTGTGCACTACCCACCCAGTCCTGCTGGATTAAAAACTTAAATAAATAATAGTTGTACATGTTGGATTTCATTCAAACTACTTTCTAAACCTTCCCGGCACTAATAAAAACAATCAGCGAAACCGGTCCAGTGTTTTTCGAGAACATCGAGGACAAACAAACAAAGTTAAAAACTTACATTGATTTTTTTATATATAGATATAACACATAGTTTAAGAAAAACAAACCATGATTTTACCAAGATTATATTTTTCAGTATTGAGTGTCTTTTATTTAATCATTATAATGGAATTCCACCATGTATTTATTAACAGTTGCAATAATATAAATAGTGCCAAGCTCTCATTCATTCCCACTTGGTTTATCATTACAGTTTCTGGGGTTTTGCTACCAAGAACATGCTATCTGAGGTGCACATGTATCAAAACAGGGCCCTACATAACATTTTTGACTTGTCGTGGGATACACCGTTAAAGATATTTACCGGCAAGTATTACCTCTTATTCCTAGTCATGAGATAACAAACAATAATTTAAATATGATTCAATGACATACTCACACAAATATAAAACAAAACTACAATAACGGCTTTCACCCACATAATACACGACAACACCACAAACTACACATATCAAAAATACACTCGACGAAATACGGACTGATATCTTGAAATGATAATCTGAAATTTTATTTTTTAATTTCATTTCGATAACTATTTATTAAAGGTACCAACTTTGTTCTGATAAACGTCCCTTAAGACGTTGTTACGCCCTGAGGGAAATTATTTCCTTCAAGGTGTATATGATGTTGTGTGGAGGGTCTTTTATAGAATAGGAAGGACTGAACCTGGGTCTTGAAGAGACCTATCTTGTAGAAGGGAGAAAACACAGAGGCCGGCAGATCATTCTACAGCCGAGCTGTTGAACACAAGAACAAGTCATAGAAGCGACCCGTTTTCATGTGACAAATGTCAACCGTGTACAAATGTCGGGCACGCGTTTGCCGTATTTATAGACTGTGCATCGGTGCCGAAGAGGGATCAATGACACTAGCTTCTCAGAGAATCTTTCGTTAAAATACCGGTAGAACAAGGACGGCATTCGAAGTATATGCTCCAAGATTGAAATCCGTTTGTTAAGATAGGCGAATCTATCAAACGGAACCTCCGTTTCTGCACAGAGTCAAGGTTTTTTTTCCTATGTATTTGTTATTTGTATATATATTTTTATATTTACATATATATAATTGCCTTGGAAAGTTTGTAAATCCTAATATTATATATTATGTCTCATAATGGGTTATCATCGATGTATGTCTTAATTAAAATTTAAAAATAGTAACGGAAAAGAAACAGAATTAAAAAAAGGTAACTGTCATATCTGGGATGGGTTACGATTTTTATTTTATGTGTCTTTTCTGTTTCATATTTCATTTGAGATTTGTTAAGATTATCTTCAATGATTAAAGAAAAGATTACAATGATAGGTTTCCAAGATTCAATAAGTTATTCCAATAAAATAGAAATAAAGAATCTTCAGCACACCAGTCAGGCCATTAAATTTACATACTCGTAATGTGAGACTAGCACTCGGTCAATTAATCCTTTAAACACTAGTCAGGCCATTAAATGTACATACTCGTTATGTGAGACTAGCACTCGGTCAATTAATCCTTTAAACACCAGTCAGGCCATTAAATGTACATACTCGTAATGTGAGACTAGCACTTGGTCAATTAATCCTTTAAACACGTCAGGCCATTAAATGTACATACACGTAATGTGAGACTAGCACTCGGTCAATTAATCCTTTAAACACGTCAGGCCATTAAATGTACGTACACGTAATATGAGACTAGCACTCGGTCAATTAATCCTTTAAACAACAGTCAGGCCATTAAATGTACCAGTCAGGCCATTAAATGTACATACTCGTAATGTGAGACTAGCACTCGGTTAATTAATCCTTTAAACAACCTTTCGAAAAAAGGTCTAGGCATTAATGTTCATCATAACTAACGTGATTAATAATAATACTTCTTTATTCCAGAAGGTATGCAGAGGTAGTGGAATGCAATACGTTCCATAAGTGATAGTAATACAAACAAATAAATAACAATAGATACGTAAAGTGAAAGGAAGAAAAAAAAAGAAATATTGGAAAAAGATTAATTATTGAAATATGCAAAATAAGTTCATTCACTAAGAGAGAAAAAAAAATTAAAAAGTGTAGGTGGATATTTGATGGTCTCCCGTTTCCAAAGGGCCATCAAGGGAGACTCCATCCATGTAGCGGTATTCTTGGATTGGCGTGCTCTGCACCATGCGGTGGCCGAGAAGTGCCCCGAAAGAGTGCACTCGTCCTTCCACGAACATTTCCGTAGCGCTGCAGTACCTTGTTTGACGGAATAGATGGCGATGTGTATTATTATAGGTGACTTTAACCTTTTGCAATTGGAATGCAATGTAATGCACCCACAGTTCGGATGTATACAGAGATGTGCAGAATGTGTTGAACAGAATTCCTTTTACGTTTGCGCTGCAAGGTGAAAACGCCTTGTTAGCATACCTGCTCTAACGGATACCGTTCTTTTTTGTCTATGTATATCCTCAATGTCCTTCAGGTCGTCTGTGATAATATTTCCCAAGTATTTGACCCTATGAACAACGTTCATTTTCGTTCCATCTAATTGAACAGCCCCAAGGCGTTTAGTTAACATCATTTTTCAAATTACGGTTTAAGTAATATAGAATAAAGAATACACGGTAGAAATAGCTTCCAGGTACATTTGAATGTAACCTCTGACTTATTACATTTTGGATCTATTCCGAAAGAGCCTATGAAAATACAGCCCTCTGTATCTCTTACACTGCCCGCACCGTATAATGCCATTCCATTTGATCGAAATGAAACGACGATGAAATATATTTTAGTATTAAAAATTTAAGGCCCGAATGGCCAGACTTTTGGCTCACGAAACACACTCAGATCGCATTTCATGTGTTCTATATTCCATGAGGTACCCCGACTAAAGGGGTGACTATGTTTCAAACATCGATTAGGTAAGTTTTCCTCACAATTTATTTAAGTACTAGCTGATGTGTACCCAGCCTTACAAGGGGTTTATATATTGGAATAAGGTTATGAAGTTGTGATTTCTTGCTTGTCGTTTGGGTTCCATAACAAAAGTGATGCCTTGTGGCGACTATTACTATTTCTAACAAAGAAACATTAATTTTAAAATTTTATTTCTTTTTTCAAAACATATTTAAGTAATAAAATTCTTAAGTACGTACCTATTTGTGTTTTCCATTTTTTAAATATTCTACCCAAACAAACCTTCTTCTCATTATTTCTAATTTTGAATTTGAATATTAAATCTCTGGCTAACCAGAGTGGTGAATCTGTGGGCTAACCGCAGTACAACAAGGGGGGTTCAATGCTTTTCATACCAATAGTAAAACGTTATAGGAACTGTTTTACATATTGGATTTCATTAAAACTACCTTCCAAACCTTTCCGGCACTGATAAGAATAGATTGTGCTATTTTCTGCGAAACCAGTTGCGTAAGTTTTGAGAAAATGGAGAACAGACAAACAAACAAACATTTTTATATAATGATATATAAACACACTGTTTCTTTTTTCAATTTGGATGAAATAATATGGTTTACTCCATTGTGGAATGCTAGCTTCGCTTCTTTGGACAACTTTCTGTTTGCGCCAACCGCGTTCTGTCCTCCGTTAATTGAGTTTCCTGCATTCACCCTTCTTCTACACGTTCCATGTGTCACTGGCATACATCAGATATGGTATCAGCACTCCATTGTGGAATGCTAGCTTCACTTCTTTGGACAACTTTCTGTTTGCGCCAACCGCGTTCTGTCCTCCGTTAATTGAGTTTCCTGCAATCACCCTTCTTCTACCAGTTCCATGTGTCACTGGCATACATCAGAGATGGTATCAGCACTCCATTGTAAAATGCTAGCTTCGCTTCTTTGGATAACTTTTGTTTGAGCCATTGCGTTCAGTCCTCCGTTAATAATAATAAATAATAATCGGCTGATTTTTATAGCGCCGTTTAAGTGAAAAATCACCCCAAGGGCGCTGTTCAAATATTACTTCCTATTCTTATATTACATCTACTCTACGAATCTATTTTTTATTTTAATGGAGTTTCCTGCATTCACCCTTCTTTCAATATCTTGTAAACATATTAGCTTCTAATTTTTCAAGAGAATTTAATCTACGACTCTTTTTTATATGTAATGGTTTGGAGCGTTGTTATCAAGCGGGACGTGATTATTCACTAAGAGATATTTCGCAAAATTTTAAAGAAATTAGAATTTTTCGCGAAAAAGCTGTCACAATAATAAAAACTAAAAATATGTAGTCCTAGTTTAGAGGTGGTTTGTGTTGAAATCCGATATACCCATCTAAGCTTTAATTAGACAATTACTTTGAATACATTGAATTATGTCATTTTATTTGATGTCAAAAAAGAGATGTCCACCCTTTGAGCAAATGAATTAAAGCGTAATTAAAGCCTTTTAGGAACATCAAAACGATTTCAAAGAAAGTTGGATTTTCTGGCGCTTTTCCGCCACCGGACCTGAAAGTAATTAGTAACTAAACAAATATAATATTACTTAACAGATTAAATTATAACTTTTAACGAGGATCGTACGCATTTCATAGAATGGACCTTAAATATCACTATTTAAGGGATTCGGAATTGCTTTACTAACTGATCATCATGTAGTTTTAATTATTCCAAGGCAAAGGGTTATTGTACATTTTTTTAATATTTAATAAAATATATTCTTTATTGATTAATATTTAAGTATAAAAAAGATTTAAGATGATTTTCAACTGCTTTGTTTAGTAGTTGCACAAGTCCTTGTTATGGCAGTCGATACATATACATATATTCAAAATACAAACATAAATAATATACATATATATATATATTAAGATAATGGACCAATCCCTCTACACAGCATCATCATACTGTAAAAAAAAGGTTTTTTGTGATCGTATTAAAAAAAAACGCTATTTGGAAAGCCATTTATCATAGAAACCAACTCTATTCTTACAGATATTTGCAGATATCTGATGTAGGTATATTTGTCTCTTGTTTGTGTCGTATCTGTGTTTCGAGCCTATATATTTATTTATGCTATTTTCTATTACTTTAAAAACTTATGTGTTATGTAGCAATTTAATTAATTTCAACATTAATTTCTTTAGATAAGAAAAATATTTGACGCTGGATTGTGTATAGTGGAATTATTTGCAAATTTTCAGTATATTTTTTTTTTTTTTTTTTACTTATGGTTCAGGAAATGTTCAACATCATTTTAAAACGACTGTGGCTCTGAGTGGTAAATAATTAATTGGTATGTAGACAAGTGAAACATTTTTGTTAGCTTATAAACTTTTTTTATTTACATATTCATTGAGAACTTTTGGGACGATAAAAACATATATAATACGTACTTTATGTTTAGAATTTGCTTGTAATATGTAAGAATGTATATTATTCTTTCAATACAAATAATAAAACAAATGAAATAACAATAAATACATTGTGTGTTTTACGATAGTAGAGAAGTCGAATCACAGAATTCCAAAAAGAGCGAACATAGGTTTTGATTTATGATATAAAGTGTGTACGCAGCGCATCCAACCCAACGAAAAAAAATAGTGTTGTCAGGGAAAGATCACTAAATCATTTTAAAAAAGCCGCAAATGAATAGGGTTAGTACTTACTTTGTAAATAATTCTCAAAGTTTGTGTATTTTTAAAATTATTCTGGGTGAGAAAGGGTTAAACTTAATATTATGTAGCAAAAATAAACACTCCCAAAATGAGTTGAATTTATAACGAATGCAACATTGTCGTATGTCTTTAAATAATAAAATTGGATATTCTGGGTCGATATAAATGTATTTATACTAAATACCCAACAAAACTTATTAAATACCTTACGGCTTGGCGGAAAATAACAAATTAAATAAATTAAGTACAGTTTCACGGATTAAATTATCATATTTTATTTTGAGATATCCTTACTTATCGATATTGTAAAAATCAATGTAAGTTTGTTTGTTTGTCCTCGGTGTTCTCGAAACTTATCCCACCGGTTTCGCTGAAAATAGCACAGTTTGTTTTTATTAGTGCCGGGAAGGTTTAGAAAGTAGTTTGACTGAAATCCAAATCGTAAAACTGTTGCCATAACGTTTTAAAATTAGTATGAAAAACATTGAACCCGCCATGTTTCATTTAGGTTAGCCCATAGATACCTACCTAGAGTAGTACCTACTAAAGAACTTTATGATTTAGATGTTTTGAAAAAATAAACGTTTGGAATGAAAGAAAATATCCAAATGAATGTCTTTATTTGGAGATAGTGACTTTCGCTCTCAAATCAATGATGGCACCTGACAAGTGAGAAATCCCGAGCAAGGCCAAGTACACATCAGCTGGTTTTTAAATAAACACTTATTATTGCTAAATAAAACCCGACTGCTATCTTAGAATGTCA
Source organism: Halesus radiatus (assembly GCA_022606495.2). Taxonomy (NCBI): domain Eukaryota; kingdom Metazoa; phylum Arthropoda; class Insecta; order Trichoptera; family Limnephilidae; genus Halesus; species Halesus radiatus. The sequence goes on from JAHDVE020009343.1 coordinate 47,393, forward strand.
CTGTCATCGGGAATGTGTTATTTTGTGTAGCTTTGTAGATGAATATGTACCTAAGGAGTACTGTAGGTGTAATATTATGAAAAGTAAGAATGTACGTAATGTGTTAAGAATGTATAAATAGAACATGAAAGGAGTGCCGTAGGAAAACCACTGAATCGAGTTGATTAATCATTATTGTTGAGGTTACTAAAGTAAATCGCACTTGAAGTTAAATAACACAAAACTGCGCTATATAAATGCCATGTTGTTATTATTATAGGTCTTGTTCTCAAGGCAGTTTGCCTTCACTGCCTTTCAATACATGCCCACTTTTTACAGTAACTCCACACGGGAGGCTCTGGGGGTAATAATTTTCCTCACGGCCTGTATCATGTTTGAGGATACTGTGGGGAGGGTCTTTTAGAAGGTAGGAAGGAGTGAACTCGGGTGTTGAAGAGACCTATGTTAAAGGATGGAGGAAATATAGAGGCCGGCAGATAATTCCACAACCTAGCTGTTGAAAATAAGAAGAAGCGACCCCTTCTCATGTGACAAATGTTAACCGTGTGCAAATGTTGGGCACGCGTTTGGCGTATTTCCCGTCTATGCATCGGTGCCGAAGGGATCAATAATGCTAGTTCCTTAGAGCAACTTCCATTAAAATATCTATAGAACAAGGACAGCATTCCCACTGACGTCTGTGTTCCAATGATTACAGTCCGTTTGTTAAGATAGGCGAATCTATCAAACGGACCGCCCTTTTCTGCACAGAGTCATGGGTTTTTTTTCAGATATTTTGGGTTCCCGAACAGGGGGGGTTTCCAAATTCTAAAGTGGGGCGTACCTGCGATTTGTACAGGGTCAGCAGTTGTGTACTATTAAAGCATCGGCCGTCTCCGTAGAATACGCCCAGCTTCTGAGAGGCTTACTTTACTCTGGCTTCGATGTCCGGCAATTTCAATCGCACAATTAGTTGTTACTGACGCAGGCGGCTTGCGACGCGCAATTGCATATTGCTTACGCAGCCGTTTTCCGAGATCGTTCTTAGGTATTCTGAGCGGTCCTCCTCCACATTAGTGAAATCAAAATATTTTAATA
>JAHDVE020009344.1:0-229168 GCA_022606495.2 Halesus radiatus
CTCTGGTTAGCCACAGATTACATATTCAAAAGAAGATGGTTTGTTTGGGTAGAATATTTTCAATGTGGAAAACACAAGTACCTACTTTACTAATTAGATTAGTAATAGTTGTCTTGAAGAAAAAAAGAAGAATGAATGAATTTAAAAAATATTTGTTATTCTTAATGTAAAACTATAATTATATAAGCAATAAAATGTAACCATGTACGTATTAGTTTATATACATAAACTAAACCTTAATTATTTTCAGCTGTTATTACACAATAATATATACTTTATATTATGCTATGTGCTATATAAATGTATCTACGTAATGTAATAAATAAATAAAAAAATCAATAAATAAATACGATCATTTCACGAGTTAGACCCAAAAAGGATTTTAGAAAAAGAAAGATTTAAGAGAGAGTTTAAGAATGTAGATTAAGTTAGTCCTTTGTGCTAGAACGGATGAGTGGCGTTCCACCATCTCTGTCTAACCCTGCGTGATGATAAGTTAGTTAGCCTAAAGTAATTCCCTATTCACATACGATAAGCTTGACTTATACTTCCGATCTCCCTTAACAATGGCCCCATATCCCGTTTTATCCCCGGGAGGAACCTTAATAACTTCCACCCCGGAGCTTCCGGAAGTATTTTTAAATTAAGAATTTCCAATTACACCGATCGTAAATTTTCCAAATTCCGGTTGGCCCTGGTAAAACATTTTTCGATAATCGAATATTTTAATACATGTTAAATATTCTGAATATTTTTAACTGAAAATCAAATAATATAATAATGTAGGCAAGTGTGTACTTGGCACCTAGTTGTAAAAATCGGCTTTTCGTTTCATTTATGAGCTGCCAATTCAGTGGTTTGGATGTTTATTGCTAAGTTTGGGGAAACTTGCATATTAATTCTGTATACGTACAAACCCTTAAATATTTTTTCAATTCAATTTATCAATTGAGGGTCTTTGTTTTTTTTCTTGACGGTCCATTTTTCTTGGCCAACGCATAACGCATTTTTAACCAAAGATATTTTATTGAAAAAGACCTACGACGGAGAGTGATAAACTACTATACTCCTGCATACAAAGGCCACGGGTTCAAAACCCAGCGGGTCAAGCAAAATTTTCTTATTGAAGTTTATAAACCTCTTATAATATTAAATCATTTAAGAAGATAATATTAACAAATCTCATTGAAGTACGAAACATAAAATGACACGAAAAATATAAAGTTAACGGTCGCAACTGGGGCTCGAACCCAGATCCTCTTTTTTGTGAAATTTGTGAGATAACCCTTCAGAAGGACCAGTTCCAAAATTATGTCAATAGTATCGGTAATATTGAATAAATTCGACATCCTCTTAACAAATCCGATGGATAGAATCCCTTAATCTTTTCCATAATCAAAAATTGTCCCGGTAAGATATATGATCTGGATTCATGTCCCAATCGCAACGGTTATATTTTTATTTTCTGTTTCACATTTCATTGAGATTTCTTAACATTATCTTCTTCAATGATTAAAAGTATATTTTATTTTAATGGTTTCAATATACTGATATGGTTTACATTTATACGTTGTATCACAGTGATGGATACTCTCAGTATCTCCCTGGTGAGATTGCTTGAAATGGATTAAACTGTATTTAGTGACGAGATCTGATCGGCCAAGACTCACCAAATCTTCCTCTCCACCTCTCCGCTTCTTTCAGCCTTACATCACACTCAAATTATAGATACCATAATAACACTGGCTCCATGCAGATTGAACTTTTGTTCAGTAATCACACAAAATAAAATAAAAGAAACCAAAAACGCTACGAGATCGTGCATCAACGTAAGATTATACAGATAGCTCTTGGTTATATTGGTTCTAAAAAGAGATTAAAAGTCAGGGAATCCGATTAGCAACAAAATTATTCGAGGCTTGAGGCTTTTAAGCTTACTTTGTTGCACAGTCCTTCCTTTTTTCTTCAATCCAGCCACCGGCTAACTTCTGTGTAAATCCGACTCGTCCCATGGGTCAAGAGTTCAAATCCCCGGGACAGTAAAATAAGCAAACACTCCGATGCGAGACCGAGGCACATTGTCCGGTGTCTCTCCCGTCAAGTGAACACGGGTTAGCCACTGGTAATTACGCGCCTTACCTTGTTTAATAATTAACTAACCATTCATTAATCAATTCCAGTAAATAGAAATCGCACAATTAGTTTGATGTAATATCTAAACCCATATTATGGTTATTTTGTTTCAGGTTTTATACGAGAAAAGGCATAATATTCCATACTATAGATCCAAATTTATTGAAAATATCACCTACAAATTAAATTGTAACGATTGTAATATTTTTTTACATAGGAATTTTTTACATAAGGAGCACCTAAGGTGTTTAAATAATAATTATTATTCTGAATTAGCCAACCATGTTTTGGAAACAAATCATTCTATTGACATAATAAATGTTTTAAAATGTATCATACAAATACTCGTACAACTGCTTTAAAATTAGATAAATTAAAAATTAGAAAAAGTTTTAATAGTCAATTAAATATTATTAATAAACAAACAAAAAAATTAACAGTTATTTCTTAAATTTATTTACAAATTATTAACTATATAATATAATTAAAATAAATTTTAGTGGTAATAACAATTATTATTTTTTTTTAAATTTATAATAAAAATAAGTTCTTTATAAAATTTCCAATAATTAATTAATTTTTTTGTTCAATTATTTTTACATTTTCAATTAATTACTTACCTACTTTCGTCGCTTATTTTTAAATTGTTTTATTTTCTTTTTATTTGTCTATATGTCATTATTTTTTGAAGTTATATTGTTTATCTTCACGAGGGGAGTTTTGCTTCTGAAACATGTAGATATTTACATATTAAATAGGGTGCTTTTATACAAAGTATTTGCTATTAATTTAATTTAATATTACTTTTATTTGTAGATAATATTAACTACAAGGTCCCGGAGAGGCCATGAGGTCCTGGGTTCGAATCCCAGTTGCTAAACGATATCTTTGTATCTTTTCGGTTTCACGTTTCATTTTGAAAGTTGTTAATATTTTCTTGAGTGATTACTAAAAAGTGGTTTATCAGGACTTTTTTTTATTTTTTAAATGTCTTGAAAGTTAATTTAAAATGTTTGTTTAAAATATTTCTCAAGGTTTTTCAAAAAAATATTTTTTTCTTAACCACAATGAGAATTTTAATTGATTTGTTAATTACTTACAATGCGTATTGAATATCGGGGATATTTAAAAGATGTGCCTAGAAAAATGTTCATTTAATATAATTTTCGTTTAAATACTCACAATACAAATATGAATCGAAATTATTAAACAATCAGTCAATATCATCCTCCAAAGGACGGGGGCATCCATAGCACGGGCGCATTCATAGCACGGGGGCATCCATAGCATGGCGAGCAAAAAACGCTATAGGCCACAACATTTTTTATGAATATAAATCAAACACCTCAGTCAATAAACATATTCAATAATTTATCGCAATACACACATGATTCCATCAAATTAAAAATATGTCAATAAGCGATTTTCACAAGTCACAAGTCCAATATTAACAAACGCATTAAATGTTTATTCCCTTTCGATATTAAAGCGTGTTTAATCACATACATGACGAAAAAGCGCAGTATAAATTGTAAAAGTCATTGGCGCCGAACTTTTTGCTCCCTTTAGAAAAGGGGTCCTTAACCTTTTCACAGCTATTTGTTGTTGTTGTTTTTTTTTTTAAGAAAGACAAACATATAATAAACAAAGACAATATTTAAAAATCTACTACCATCACAGTAAGCTGAAGATATCGCTTGTGTCGCGATTGAGGACTTAGTCAGCCGGTGAATTAAACTCACAATGTCTGAGCCACGAACCAGATAATTCCATCTTCCACAGACTTGACTTTTTGGTTTAGGAACTGAAAAAAAGGTGAATAGAAGACAGACATGAGTCAATACATAGAATCATTCTTGCGATAGAAATCAGAACATATTTATTGTTATTTTTGCATTTCACAACTTTTTTCATTTCCCCGTGAGGGGGGATTCCTTCCTGGTTTCGGACCCCTGCTTTAGAATGAGCAGCTAAGCAGTATTGGCTGCACCCTTCTAACACATTTTCAAAACACCAACATCAAATAACAAGTCATAAAATCTCTAGCTACTTTGAAGAGTTTTCTCACCCAGTTGAACATACCTATACCCGGAGTGCTTTTAGCGTGGCATTCACCCATCGCGTCAAAAAATAAGATCCATCATAATTCCGTGATGGCTTTCTGGCCTGACCACCTCCCGCCCCGCGTCGGCTTCCTGCGCCGGTTCGATGCATAAGTCGCCGCAGGGGGTGGGAGTGTTTTATAGTTTCCCAGGGCGCTCGACATCATTTTTCAGGTCATTATTTTAATTTATTGTTGAACTTGTCGCGCCGCGCTGATACGTCGCGTGTTGTTATGTCTCACTGCGACTGGAAACCATTTTAACACCGACCAGTCGCGTAACGGCACGCTCGCGATAAGTGCGGTGGTTTATATTATAAAATATTTTATTTTTTCACTACTCAGGCACCCACGTTTAACAAGACGCAGAGCTTCCATAAGATTATACGTAAACATTAATATCTTCAATAGAATTGAAATCACTTTGCTGCGTAAAAATGTAAAAATAAAAAAAATAAAATTATGAAATTTACATCGGAAATTCAAAAAAGATATTGTTTAGAAAATTTCTTAGTCTTAAATATTTCTATAGTTAATAAAAAATTTGAATTTAATACATGTCGTAAAAAGTAAACATGATGATTCTTAAATAAAGAAGTAACTAACTAACTAACCATCACGCCATTTCCCCGCAGGGATAGGCAGAGAGGACGGACTGCCAAACAACTCAATCTTGGCACACACTTCTTGCTTCAGTCACATTCATACATCGTCTCATACATTCTCTTCTATTATTCCGACTTCTGACATGGCCCGACTCAAGTATTTGATTCACTTGATCGTGCCATGCCTTCCTCGGGCGTCCATTCACATTCGCGTCATACATTCTTCTTACACTCCTTTCTTCGTTCATTCGCTCCACATGCCCAAACCATCTAAGCATCCCTTTCTTAATCTTTCTCATTACGCTTACATCAGCCTTGCATTCTTTACGAATTTCAATATTTTTCACACGATCATACATGGTTTTTCCACACATTCGTCTCAGAGATCTCATTTCTACGGCATTCAGTTTACTTTCATCCTTCTTCTGCCAATTTCATGTCTCACTGCCATACATCAGGGTTGGTATCAGCACTCCATTGTAGACTGCTAGCTTCGCTTCTTTGGACAACTTTTTGTTAGCGCCAACCGCGTTCAGTCCTCAGTTAATGGAGTTTCCTGCATTCACCCTTCTTTCAATATCCCTATCAATCTTTCCATCTCTCGTAAACATACTTCCCAAATATACAAACTAGAAGTAACTACTAAATAATTTTAAAAATCCTTTAAAAAGATTGGTATTCACTTTGTGGCGTCATTATTAGTAAATTAATAAAAATACTTACATATACATATATATTTATAGTATTCCGTAAGTCCTGATGAGGAAATCTTCGATTTCGAAACATGTTGAAATTCATATATTAAAAAAAAGTGATGTTTACAAAGCATTTTTATTAATTTAAAAATTGTTCAGCTTTATACTTCTTTATTATTTTACACCGGAGTCCTTCAATTTATACTTGGTTTTTTTTACGGAAACTCCACACAGGAGACCCTGAGGGAAATAATTTCCCTCAAGGCTTATATCATCTTTGGGGATGCTGTGTGGAAGGTCTTTTAGAAGATAGGAAGGAGTGAACTTGGGTCTTGAAGAGACCCATGTTGTAGGATGCAGGAAACACAGTGACCGGAAGATCATTCCACAGCCGAGCTGTTGAACACAGGAACGAGTCGTAAAAGCGACCCGTTTTCATATGACAAATGTCGACTGTGTGCAAATGTTGGGCACGCGTTTGGCGTGTTTCCCGACTATGCACCGGTGCCGAAGGGATTAATGGCGCTAGTTCCTCAGAGCATCTTCCATTAAAACACTGGTAAAACAAGGACACCATTCCCACCTGACATCTGTGCTCCAAAGATTGCAGTCCGTTTGTTAAGATAGGCGAACCTATCAAACGGACCGCCCGTTTCTGCACAGTCAAGGGTTTTTTCAGATATTTTAGAACTCCCGACCAGAGGTGGCTGCCAGATTCTACGGTGGGGCGCACTGGCGATTTGTACAGGGTCAGCAGTTAAAGTATCTGCGGGCTAAGTACAATACGACCAGCTTCTGAGAAGCTAACTTTACTCTGGCTTCGATGGAGCCCCCATACCTGATCTGGTCACGTAAGGTTTCACCAAGCATATCAATGGAGGGCTTGTTGGGAAGATTGCTTCCATTAAAGGAGATTTGAATTCTATAAATAAATACTTAATTTGCCTCTTTTTGGGTTCATCCTATTTTTGGTAATACGATATTTGATATTTCCTCGTTACCAAGTTCTGGCGGGTTAATGTTTTTTGCACACAATCTTAAAAATGACAACCTTTGCTGTTTTACCGGTCTTCAATTATACCTTTGAATGGCGAAACGGCTGTCACGAGTAAAATTAATAACGTAGAAGAATTCAATTACTATCTTACATAACATGGATGTCCCCTTGTTTTGAATGTCCCCGTGCTATGGAAGATGAAATCGACTGATTGTTTACTTTGGATGTTTTATGGAAATCACGTTTAACATTCGTGTTGAGTATTTTAATGAAATTTCTACTAGGTACAACTTTTAGACTCTCCCTTTGTCGAATACGCATTGTAAGTAAGAAGGAACTCCACTGAAAAACATTATGGCTTTTAAAAAAATTATTCATGTAAATCAGCAAACGCCGATTCTGAATATATAACTTCTATTATATACAATTATATGTAGAATTTATAAATCGTTCTTAAAAGGTGAATAAAAATCATCTCATCAAAACACCTTATTATATTGGTACCATTTCATTTGGAACATCCGACGTCAAGTGCGAATTCTGGTTTTGGGTTAGTATATACATTTTTATTTTGCGATTTTGTTTTCTATTTTAAATAAGTATTTTTTTTTAGTTTTGGTGAAGTTCAAACTTAATTTGTGTGACCTTAAGCTCTATAATTATTGTTCAATATAAAAATAAAAATAAAACTATTGTAAGCGACCATTGTCGTTACAAGACTGTAAACATGTAGGGTGCTGGTCAAGTCACTTTCTATGCTTCTGGGGGTACGGGGCCGACTCTCCTTGAGGCAGGTTCAGGAATCCTTCAGGTGGGAGGCAGAAGTGAAAGACTTTCTTACAAGATGTGACTGGGTACGAGTCACGATTGCTCGTCCGAGTGTGACTCCTGCGGTGGTGGATATGTGCCTTGATGGGATCACGGCGTTGTAGGGCAGGAGGCGAAGGGCACTCGACTGCACTCGAACGGTGGGCGTTGGGGTTCGGCGGTTCCTGCCGAGTTTTCTCGCAGCGTCTCAGGCTGGGGATGCAAGTGGCCTGCTTGCTTTGTAGGAGACGGGAGTCTCGACTACGACCACTGGCCGGACGGTCTCTACTGACTCGTCTCTGTCCACTACTGATCTTGCTTTGGCCAAAGTCCCCCTTTTTAATCATATCCGAACTATTCTTCGGGTTCCTTCGTGAACCCCGAACTGCGGTTCGGTGTATTTTAATTAGTTCGCTGTTAACTGCCTTCTTCTGGCGACTGCGAAATTCCCGGGATTTAAAGCCGGGCGTTTGTAAATTACCCTCAGGTAGAAAGACCTCGGGTACCGTATTATGGATTAGAATAAATCGGTGTTTCCCGCACTTATGGCTTGTATCAACATAATGTCGCAAAATTAGAATCCTAAGAATCATGATAATTACGATCAAACGATCACGTCGGTTACACTCCCCCCGTGCAGTGAAACTGGACTAATTTTCATCCAGACGTGTTCGTCGTTGTCCACGGCGGCCGGAAACGCTCCCCCCATCGGGAATAATAGACGGGGCGATGTCGCGTCTCCTGAGAAGACAGCGGGCTTCTGGGATCCGCGTATAATCCTGCGGGATCGGGTCTGTGGCCAGGATGGTGTGATGCTGTACACCTGAGTGCGGCAGCTATCGTCTCCTCGGCGGGGGCCGCCTATAGCAGGGCTGCGTGCAGAGCCGGACACTTTGGGGTCGGCTGGTGCGAGGCTGTACACCTGAGTGCGGCAGCTATTATCTCTTCGGTGGGGCCCGCTTATGGCAGGGCTGCGTTTAGAGCCGGACACTTTGGGGTCAGGCAGTGCGGGGCTGCACATCTCAGTGCAGCAGTTATTGATGTCTCGGTAGAGCCCGCTTACAGCAGGGCTGCGTGTAGAGCCGGACACTTTGAAGTCGGGTAGTGCGAGGCTGCACATATCAATGCAGCAATTATCATCACTTCGGTGGGGCCCGCCTATAGCAGGGCTGCGTGCAGAGCCGGACACTTCGGGGTCGGGTAGTGCGAGGCTGCACATCTCAATGCAGCAATTGTTGTTTCGGTGGGGCTCGCCTATAGCAGGGCCATGTGCAACGCCGGATACTTCGGGATCGGGCGGTGCGAGGCTGCGCACCTCCGGGCAGCAGTTGTTGTGACGGGGCCCGCCTATAGCAGGGCCGTGAGCAGAGCCAGACACTTCGGGGTCGGGCAATGCGCAGCTGCACACTTCAGGGCGGCAGTCGTTGTCGAGTAGATGGGGCCCGCCTATAGCAGGGCCGTCAGCAGAGCCAGACACTTCGGGGTCGGGCAATGCGCAGCTGCAGACTTCAGGGCAGCAGTGATTGTTGTTGAGATGGGGCCCGCCTATAGCAGGGCCGTCAGCAGAGCCAGACACTTCGGGGTCGGGCAATGCGCAGCTGCAGACTTCAGGGCAGCAGTGATTGTTGTGGAGATGGGGCCCGCCTATAGCAGGGCCGTCAGCAGAGCCAGACACGTCGGGGTCGGGCAATGCGCAGCTGCAGACTTCAGGGCAGCAGTGATTGTTGTGGAGATGGGGCCCGCCTATAGCAGGGCCGTCAGCAGAGCCAGACACTTCGGGGTCGGGCAATGCGCAGCTGCACACTTCAGGGCAGCAGACAACATTGGGTAGATGGGGCCCGCCTATAGCAGGGCCGTGAGCAGGGCCAGATACTTCGGTGTCGGGCTGTGCGAGGCTGCGCACTTCAGGGCAGCAGTCATCGTCATGTAGATGGGGCTCGCCTATAGCAGGGCCGTGAGCAGAGCCAGACACTTCGGGGTCGGGCAATGCGAGGCTGCGCACTTCAGGGCAGCAGTTGTTGTCATGGAGACGGGGCCCGCCTATAGCAGGGCCGTGGGCAGAGCCAGACACTTCAGGGTCAGGCAATGCGCAGCTGCAAACTTCAGGGCAGCAGTTGTTGTCATGGAGACGGGGCCCGCCTATAGAAGGGCCGTGAGCAGAGCCAGACACATCAGGGTCAGGCAATGCGCAGCTGCACACTTCGGGGCAGCCGTCGTTGTCGAGTGGATGGGGCCCGCCTATAGCAGGGCCGTGGGCAGAGCCAGACACTTCAGGGTCAGGCCATGCGCAGCTGCAAACTTCAGGGCAGCAGTTGTTGTCATGGAGACGGGGCCCGCCTATAGCAGGGCCGTGAGCAGAGCCAGACACTTCGGGGTCGGGCAATGCGCAGCTGCACACTTCAGGGCAGCCGTCGTTGTCGAGTGGATGGGGCTCGCCTATAGCAGGGCCGTGTGCAGAGCCAGACACTTCGGGGTCGGGCTGTGCGAGGCTGCACACTTCAGGGAAGCAGTCATTGTTGTGTAGATGGGGCCCGCCTATAGCAGGGCCGTGAGCAGAGCCAGACACTTCGGGGTCGGGCAATGCGCAGCTGCACACTTCAGGGCAGCCGTCGTTGTCGAGTAGATGGGGCTCGCCTATAGCAGGGCCGTAAGCAGAGCCAGACACTTCGGGGTCAGGCAATGCGATGCTGCATTCTTCAGGGCGGCAGTCATTGTCATGTCGATGGGGCCCGCCTATAGCAGGGCCATGTGCAGCGCCGAATACTTCGGGATCGGGCGGTGCGAGGCTGCGCACCTCCGGGCAGCAGTTGTTGTCATGTAGATGAGGCCCGCCTATAGCAGGGCCGTGAGCAGAGCCAGACACTTCGAGATCGGGCGGTGTAAGGCTGCGCACTTCCGGGTTTGTGTCAGTGCTCGACAGCAAAGGGAGCCCAGACGCGGCGATCAGTTGCTCGATCTGCCTGTTTCGTTTTCTTATTTCTTGCAACTCTGCTCGCATCCGACGGATTATTTCTTTCTTGGAATCCGCAGAGGCTACTGTGCTCCGTGTCGTGTCGGTATTTGTGGCTAGAGCCGCTGCTGTAACAGCTCGTGCTCTAGAATCCCAGGCGGCCGTACTTGCTTGTTCGGGAACGTGTGTCGCTGGGTCGGCGGTAACCGGGCCGAGGGGTGCCGGGCCGAGGGGTGCCGGGCCGAGGGGTGCGGGGCCAGAGACTGTAGCGCCGAGCGCTACAGAATTGTAACTATAGTCATTCCGTTGAGAGGGAGTGAGGTTGTAAGCAGCTGGGCTGCCATGTAATGCACCGGGCGCTGCGGGGGCAGGGGGCGCAAGACCGGGCCCTACAGCGTAGTGGCGGCTAGCATCCTTTCGCTTGTGGCCGTGGGAAGCGAGGTCCGATGTAGCTCCGCCGGCGTATGACGTGTCGAGCGCTGCGGGTCGTGCTGGGCCGGACATTTCCGGCTGCGGTCGCTGTGTTCCGCCATTTTGTAATGTGCGGAATGCTTCCACCATTAATGCAGCAATCTGGGAGAGCGGGTCCGCTCTGTTCTTCGCCCAATTTTGGGTTTGACGCGCCGAGTCATCCGTTGTAGTTTGACCCGGGAATGTCGCGTTCGCGTTTGTGGGCTGCGGTTGACAGGGCTGCAGAGGGGTCGTTTGGCCGTGCATCGCGACGTGGGATGCTGGAAGCCGGTACTCTGCGCCTTGTGTGAAGCCTTGTGGGGCGCCTTGTGTGGAGCGTTGTGGGGCGCCTTGTGTGGAGCGTTGTGGGGCGCCTTGTGTGGCCGTACACTTCTGGGTAACGGCCGGTGACATCTTGTTAGATCACCTGGGTAGCGGCTGGGTACTAGATCCGTAGTCCGGGGATCACTATGTGACTTGATCCGTGCTCGAGAGGACCACTTGTAAGCGACCATTGTCGTTACAAGACTGTAAACATGTAGGTGCTGGATTAAGCCACTTTCTATGCTTCTGGGGGTACGGGGCCGACTATCCTTGAGGCAGGTTCAGGAATCCTTCAGGTGGGAGGCAGGAGAAGTGAAAGACTTTCTTTGGTTACAAGATGTGACTGGGTATGAGTCACGATTGCTCGTCCGAGTGTGACTCCTGCGGTGGTGGATATGTGCCTTGATGAGATCACGGCGTTGGAGGGCAGGAGGCGAAGGGCACTCGACTGCACTCGAACGGTGGGCGTTGGGGTTCGGCGGTTCCTGCCGAGTTTTCTCGCAGCGTCTCAGGCTGGGGATGCAAGTGGCCTGCTTGCTTTGTAGGAGACGGGAGTCTCGACTACGACCACTGCCGGACGGTCTCTACTCACTCGTCTCTGTCCACTACTGACTTTGCTTCGGCCAAAGTCCCCCTTTTTAATCACATCCGAACTATTCTTCGGGTTCCTTCGTAAACTACGAACTGTGGCTCGGTGGCTTTTAATTAGTTCGCCGTTAATCCCCGTAACTGCCTTTTTCTGGCGACTGCGAAATTCCCGGGATTTAAAGCCGGGCGTTTGTAAATTACCCTCAGGTAAACAGACCTCGGGTACCTTATTATGGATTAGAATAAATCGGTGTTTCCCGCACTTATGGCTTGTAATAACATAATGTCGCAAAAATTAGAACTTAAGAATCATGATAATTACGATCAAACGATCAATGTCGGTTACAACTATTATTAATGAAAGAAATTAGAGTATTCATGAACAAACCAATTATCAATACGGATATTATGATAATGTTAATGGTCAATACTATTATTATTCTTTGGGTTAAAGTTTCTAAAAGGCACATAATTTTATTACTTATGTTTAGTTATGATTTACCATGAATAGAATGTACAATTATGTACGATATAGCTTATCCTTGTTTTGACATTTGACATTCTAACCTCAAAACTGATCAAAACAGACCGGCCATAGATTTGGAGCGTTTTGGGGGTTTTGAAAATTGAAAAATTTTAAAATTTAGAATAAAGTCCCGATAGTAATCATTAAAGATAATATTAACAACCTCCTCATAGTGAAATATAAACCGAAAAAAAAGGTAAGTAGCAACTGGGACTCGAGCCCATGACCTTTGGTTTATCCGACCTTGTTAAGCATTATTGACTGGTTAATATATTCACAATATTCATACATATATGTTAATATTGTTAAATATCCTATAAGTGTTAGTCATTGTTACTATTATCTATAAATATTTTTTTTACATTAATACCGCACAAGAGCCCTCACAACTGCCCCAACAGTGAGATTATGGCATCCCAATTGGGGAATGTTGTGAGGCTGAAGGAAGGTATTAGGGAGGGTAAGGTGAAGGGGAGGAGGAAGGTGAGGAAATACCTCGCTATTCCGATCTGGTCACCAAACACGACTAAAGCCATTTCAAGCAAAAATGGTTTCAATTCTGAATGGTGGTCTTTCACCAGGGCGATGCTGAGAGTATTTTCCACTCTGGAACATTCCCAAATATACTATATATTATTTTTATATTAATTAATTGTGAAACAGCACAACTTAATTAAATAAAATTTACTTGCGCACGCCGGGATTTGAACCCGCGACCTTCGGATTCGTAGTCGAGAGCCTTACCCCTCGATCATGGAGGCCGTCAAAATATATATCTATAAATATATGTTAATATTGTTAATATTATCTATAAATATATGTTAATATTGTTAATATTATCTATAAATATATGTTAATATTGTTAATATTATCATCAAAAATTAAGAATATATTATAATGAGCTTCAACAAGTCCGAAATTGAATATTTTTTATAAGTTTGACTAACTAGTGCTTTTCTTTCAAAATCTTGTTATAAGTTTTTTTAAGCGTATATATCTACATAAAATTAAACATTTATAAAAACAAAAAATCTTTTAAACATAAATATATCGTAACAATCTATCGCACAGAATAAATAACGTGAGAACGCGGCTTAATTCGTGAATAATAACCTTATAATCCAACACTTCAAATTCTAATTTGGGAACAAAAATTTTGGTGTCTTTATTGATTAAAATATAACTATAATAGAATAAGATTGATATAAGAAATTTTTCAGTCGATATTTATGTAGTACACATTTAATCCGCTCGGCGGCGCAATAAAAATGTCAACCATCAGACACGAACAACATTGCAAATACGTAAACAAAGTAGTCCCTAAATGTTTTTCAAGTGCGATAAATTTTCACTTAAGTATAAACTTACGTAAATAGTATTATATTAAAAGTATTGTTTTACAATTTTTGTGCAATATTTTTAAGTTTATAGCTCGAACTAAGCCAAATCAAGAGTCCAAGCAAATGTCTACCTTTCTGAAGTATGAAATTTATGAAAAAGTCGATCAAATCGGCAAACAAATGCTTTTTGAAAAACAAAATCCGGCGTCACTTGAAGCAGTTCACGCGGTAATGGACCCTGTTACAGAGCGAGGTGTGGGAGAACGCGAGTCAAAATCGAACTTTTTAAATTAATTGGAGTACTAATATTCAGATTTTTTTTATTAAAAAACCTTTATAAACAATTGGAAGGATTTTTATTTAAACAAACTCATATTTTAATTCACTTGATTTATGGTTAATCCAACTGCGAAATATGTTTTTCATCTCGGTCTATACATATTAATAATTATTTAGACGATGAGCGTATTTCGGTAAACATTTTGGATATCATTTCAGAAAATATATATTTACGTTATTATTTTATTCGCAAAATCGCAAAGTTTTCCCGTCCTCCATAGAGAAACACAAAATTTATGGATTTTATTTCCCGAGGGGAGCTTTCTCCTCTGCAAATATGATTTGTCTGTTTAAACAGTTGGGTTTGGCAGATCGTATCTCCATTTCTTTTCCATCCGCATCAGTTGAAATATGCAAATTCATATTTTGCTTTTCCTAAATTCCTGATAACATCGTTCTTAGCCAGCGATATTCTCGAAATATATGTTTTTTTTATGACTTAGTCAAATAAAAATTTAATATTTTTTGTAAAAAAATAAACGTATTGGTCATTGGAGCTTCTAGGACGCTGAAATTACCCATCGGATATGCAAAAAAAATTATCCGTTGAACTCCAGCTTTCCGATCGGCTATTTCCTTTTAGTTCGTCTACATTGGACCGCACAACGTACGTGAGCCATTCCCAACTAGCTAGTAAATCATTGAATACTAGAACAATGGTGGAAAAGCCCGAATACACTATTATAGTAACAATTCATTTCTTACACTTTATTTTGCCCTTTTGACGGCGTAATTATTTATTGTTGTACAGATGAACAAGTTCACGTAGTAGCATCATTACTACAAATAATATTGTGGTTTCCTGTGCAGGAAATCGTTTGTTCCCTAGTGCTTTTTTGGTCTCCTGCGCAGATAAGTTGTAAAATCAGTGAACAGTACTTACTGCGGAGCTCGTGAAAGAAAATATTAGATACCTATACTAAATAAACGTTTTAAATATGTTTTTGTATTCATTATTTATAGCAAGGTTATCATTTTAATTATGAACATTTTTTTATCCACCCTATGAGGCTACACCCTTCTTGTAAACCAGTTCTTACTCAGTGCGGCAAACGCGGCCAAAAATAGACAATTTCCTAAAATCAAGTCATTGTACCTCTCTATGATTTAAACTATAAAAGTTATAAATTTAAAAAATCAAGTTCATAATTCATCATACTTTTCTTACGAAACTCTCGGTAAACGACTGCCTTCATCAACTTACTGTAGATATATTTAAGCCTCTCAAGATCATTGTATTATTCATCACGAATCTAATCAGCCAGTCTTTTTATCTAACGATTAATAATCTCCCACACAAATCAAAAATTTTCTCGAAATATCCAATCCATTCCAAGATTTACTACCTTGGGCAGATCGAGGACTTAGGGGCTATTTCACAAACATTTCATTAAATTATCAATAAGCGCTGTATGTAGAATACAAATATATTTTCGTTTCACATACTCTCAATAACACTACATATAAAAAAACTGATATAACTTAACTTGAGCTCAATCCGACAAATAGCGGCTATTTATTAGATTTAAAGATGTCGTCAAGCGTCAAAAGATCAAAAAATTCTGACAGCTGCTTACGAAGCAAGCTGATTATCGAGTTTATTGTGGATTGAAGATGCTGAAGCACACGACAAAGCGCCAATGCAAAGACCAATCTAAATTTTTTGGAGGTATTGGACTACGTTGACTTTAGATTCGACTCGCGAAGAAATCCGTGAATATAATCCACGACCAAACCAAAGACTTAATCTGTCCAAGGACTACCCGGTATGTATCTTCTCCACATTTACCGTAATTTTATAATACGCCCTTAAAACATCATTTGTTATTCAAAGGATTTACAATATTCAGCGAACAGTTAACGAAGAGTTTGTTAATATATATTGAAATCGCCCCTTACTGGCGTGGATACCGTAATATAACAAATTGAATTTACTACCCTATCGTCAAATTTATCGGTAGATAATAATACCTCGTTTCTTCTTTTTTTGGATATGTGGCCCAATACACAGCCCCTGTGGACCGCACGCCCTTGCTGCCGACATAGTTTCTCCTTAAGTACCTGATAATTCGCCTAAATTCTGTGAAAGCCTCAGTAAATTTCAAAACATTAACAACTTTTATGAAATATGCTCGAAATATTAGGGATATTGAAACCCGTGGCAAAGCACGCTTTCCCGGGTCATTCGGTCCCTGTACACAATGTACAGTCTGTCAACAAATTCCAGAAATTTCATAAAATATAACTAAAACCTTACACCAAATTTAGAAAAAAATATAGTACATTCAAATGTGAGGTTATGTTTAATTTCCGAATCTAACATATTTGACACAGAGATGTGGACATGAAAAATGACATAGATAACTCAATTTTACTTAATATTCTTTAACTACTAAAAATGCGTGCTTCTTCCACATTAGCTCGTATTTCATACTTATTTCTGGTATTTATTTATTTATAAAGTACATGATATTTAATTAATGCATTTACATAGAGTAAGTACATTAGCGGCTGCCTGTTTAATTGTAACCTATGAAGTATAGTTACTTTGTATGAAGTCTAGTGTAAACATATAGATTTACTAAATAAACATGCTGAAAATTGGAAAAATTATAACAGAAAGTAAAAGATAGAAAGGAGAAAAAGACATGCGTAAGGATTAGATTATAAAAATATACATAATTTTTTTGTCGTGTGCATGTATGCATACATGTGCACATACTCGTAGGTCCATACATGCATACACACGTAAACGCATACGCCCATATATATATACATACATGTATCCATATATATTTGGTATGTATTGAAAAATACAACAAACGTTTCCATTCATTTATCTCACTCTTAATAATAAAATAACAAATCCGAAATCAAATTTCTTTAGAGTATGATGCAGGAATATCTATCTATTTTTAGAAATGATCACATTTTTTGGACACCGTTTGATGTAGGTCTGAAAAAAATACATTGTTTTCGTTTCAGCCATCTTGGATTAGCCATTTTAAACCATTTAAACGAACGCAGCGCCCTCCATTTTCGTCCGCAATTTCTTGACATGCAGTACATTGAAACAATCGCCAAGTCTCGCGCAGTTGCGTTACTTCTCGGTAATACATTTCCCTTTCCGGGAGACACGATCCCACACGTGCACACGTGTGAAGTGGGGGTGGGGGAGGGGTTGGGGTGGAAAGAATGGAAGAAGCCGTGAAGTATGTCCGGGAACATATTGCCATGACATCAAGGAAAAATTGCCAAAGTTTTAGACACGGCGCGAAGCTTTATAGCCCCCAACTCCTCGAAGCCCTCTTTCCTTAGACCTTAGGAAATCTTCATTTTATTCTTACTTACGTTCTGGTACTTTATTTTGCACTTATTCCCGCGTTTAATATCACGCCAGTCAATACTTTACAGGTAATCAGCGTTAGCAATATGTTTAAATTAAAAACACTGTGACGGCTACCTTCACAACTAGAAAAAATAATGCTTAAACTATGGTTTATATACAATTTGCAGGCCCTGACTAATTATATAAAATAAGTCAGGGGTACCAAACCATGATTTTACTTAGATTATATTTTTCAGTATCGTTATAGCATGATATTACAAAACTTGACTTATATGGTATTTTTGAATTTATTCATAATATGTGTTACGTAACGACAGAAAGATCCTAGGAGGACTCTAGCTACTCGTGAACAAACAAAACGGCAGCTTGCGCGGCCCACATTCGTCACTTCTTCCCTCTTGCCCACCGCCTTCGTTCCAGTTAACTGCGTATCTAAAAAGAGCGCGCTAAAAGGCCATTTTGGTAGCCGCAAATTGTAACGCCATATTATCATGCATGCTGGGTTAACGCCCACTGTGCGAGATGCTTTTGTTTATAACAACAGAGCACCGAAACATGGTGACTCGCCCGTAACAGTAACTTAACTTCAGTGTACTGATGTCCAAACCCGAGACTTCCACCTGGACCCTTTTTGCCGCCACGACCATGACTGTAAGCTGACTTTGTATTTCCTCTTATGTGTTGTAACTTATTCGAGTCCCCGTTATCATGCCCGTTTAGAGAATATCAGAGAGAATAATCACCCGTAACTTCCATTTGAGGTTAGGCTAGCTGTCGATTATTGTAGCATAACTTACCATGTTTGTACCTTTCCCTGAATAAACCCTGAGTCTGAAAGCATTTAGTAGATTCATTTGGCGTAGTATTAGAGTCCCCCGACCCCAATTATAAGAATGCCTGTCGGCCTACGACCCTGCAGAGGAGATTCTTGGCCTGCCGAAACTGAGCTAGTCGAATGTCCAGAGCCGAGCTCCCTGCCAAGACACCACCCCCAGGGTAAGTCTAAACCAATGAATTGTCTCCCGTAACCGCTCTTTTCCAACCTTCCTTCTCTCCTTCTCCTTCTCCTTCACACAAGACCACCTGTCAGTTAATTTAACTTAACATATGCTTTAAAAAATTAATCTGGTTTCAAAAATCATTTTAAAGATGGGTTACGGTTGTTTTTATTGTAAAGATGATTTTGTATTATTCATTCTATAAAAGGTTGCTGAACACTGATCGATAATGAGTTTATTCTAGGATTTTCACATCTTAGTTGTCATAATATCAAGGTTAACAACGGGATTTTCTGTAATTGCGTTACTACCATCATTATGACGTATTTACAATGGTTTCATAATAGGATATTGTTACCATCTATTTTAAAAACTTAATTTCAGGGTTCCGTGGAATTTTTAAATGCTTTGGACTTTTGTAATAACTTACATTATATTTAGTGTAATTTAATGTTCTAATACTGTGAAATTTACTGATCATGCAATTTTTAAGTGCATGTACATCGTGATGGATTTTTGATTAGCTAATGTATGTTTACATTGCAGCCGGTGATAAAATAAAAGTGGAATAAAGTTAAAAGATGTCTTTTATTAAATCGTTACGATGGAATTCCAGCATGTATTAACAGTTGCAAAAATACAAATATTAGTAATATGTATTCAGTTTCTTCAAAGTTATTTTAGCTTATCTTAGATATTTTGTTAAGAGGAACGGCTGCGCTGTCCGTTTCATACATAACTTAATTTTGCATTTGAGGAGAAAATACCCATCCAAACTGAATGATATATATATTTTTTTTACTTGAAGGTTTAGTAAATATCTAATACGGATGAGAAGTATTTAATTTTTTTAATTTTTTATTTTTTATTTAGTCTATGCCATGAATTTTTTTTACATAATATTAGAGGCAACTTGGAAAATTATTTGTGGGTTTATTTTTTTAATTTTTTTTCCAATTATCGTATTTTCTATGTAAATATGATGACGTAAATAAAAATATGAAAACAAAACTTAAAAATAAAAAAAAACGTTTTTTTAGGTCGATATTTTAAATTATATGCGGCAAATTTTTGTTCCAACGTAAATTGGTCGTTTTCAATTTAATTTAATGTCCACTATAATGATTATTTTAATATAAAAAAATATATATATTTATATATATTTTATATTTCATTATATTTTTTATGTAGATGGGAGTAATTAAATCACCGTTAACCCCCATGTAATTGTTAAAAGTGCCTCTAAAATCGCTAAAAACCGATTCCTTTAATGACCTATATCTCATAATGTAAAACAAAAATAAATAAATTACTTCTAAACATTACTAGATTTTACTAAACTTTTTGATGAAAAAAAAATCATTAGGTTTAGGTGCGTATTTTAAGGCAGCCGTTCCTCTTAATCAACCACCCATTTAAAAACTCGGTTAGTTCAAATCAGTTGTTACTAAGAGTGCCTTCATATTCTTAAAAACCGATTAAAGCTTACCACCATTTTCACTACTTATTTTTTGTCTTGGGTTGTAAAGTAAATCACACGTTATTGAGGGCTTAGAGAATTCAGTTTTATATAATACTAACTGATACCCGCCCTTGCTCCGGATTATTATTATTTTTTTTTATACAGTTATGAAGTTACGGAAGCTTGTCGCTTGGGTGCCATAATTGATTTGACAGCAAAAGTAATGAATTGTGACGACTATTACTATCTATAAAAAAACGTCAATTTGAATTTTTTTTTTCATTTGAAAACAATTATTTATTCAAAACGTATCTAAATAATAAAGTTCTTAAGTAGGTACCTACTTGTGTTTTCCATTTTAAAAATGTTCTACCCAAACAAACCTTCTTTTGAATGATGTACATATAAAAGCTTACCTCAATACACCATGGCGGGTTAAATGTTTTTCATACTAAAAACGTTATAGAAATAATTGTATTAAAAAAAAAACTTTCTAAACCTTCCCTGCACTAATAAGAACAACCTGTGCCATTTTCAGCGAAACTGAAGTAATTTTCGAGAAAATCGAAGACACACAGACAAACATTCATTTTTATATATAGAGATAATAATTGATTATCCTTCTGAAAAATGACATCACCAAGACTTTGGCCAGTTTAACAAAAGTGTTAATAATATATATCAACTCACCTTTTAAAATACAAAATAAATGACGACAAAAATATTTGTTTGCCTTTTAAAAGAGAATTTTTTTTAAATTTAATCAGTTTTTTGAAATATATTTATCAGCTAATCGTTCGTCCAGAAAATACTTCACATAAATGATAGGTAACATCAATACAAATAATAAACTTAACATTATGTCAAAAAAAAACAATTATACTCCAAAACAATACTAAAATAAATACAAAAAACAAGAAATAACAACAATCACACATATTAGAAAAACTAGATCTCAGAGTCAAAAATACATACAACAGGGAACCACACACACAATATTTGGAAAACAAAACTTCTTATGCTATGGTACTAAACTCTACATCAAAATCCCACCAAAAACCACAAAACACAAAATAATTAAAAAAATAAAAAACAAATAAAACACTGGATACGTTACATAAGGAGATCTGAAATAGAAAATAAATTAACACCAAATACAGACTAACACCGAAACCACTCAACTGCACTTAAACACCTCACCTTACAATATTTATTTCATCAAGCACACGAATTTAATATAATGTAATTTCATATTTCGTAAATGAGATCCTCAGCACTGGAAATCCCAGTGAAGATATCATTTATTTTTATAAACAATAATTATTAGCCTGGAACACTCATCCAAATTGAAAAAACCTTCCGAGAAAAGATAAATGTCGCCGACAGGACTCGAACCTGCACCCTTCTGATTGCCGGTCAGATGCTCTACCGTTGAGCTACGTCGGCTTATCACAAACCCGCCAAGTTAATCAATATATACTAGTGTTTCATTCAATAATTACTGTTTTTTATTATTATAATATTTCACCTGTAAACAACCAACTTTATCAGTATGAGGAAGGCTTGTAACGGCTAAATCCCTCAATAGATGGCGTCGAGACAAATTATGTCTTCATTTTATTGGTGAAAAATGTTTTGACTTGTCAAATATTTATTAATTGATAAACTAAAGTTTTTTTCTCGGAAGGTTTTTTCAATTTGGATGAGTGTTTCAGGCTAATAATTATTGTTTTTAAAAATAATTGTTACCCTTTGCGCTATGCACAAAAAGCTTGTCTTAAAAACTTTAGTTTATCAAGATATCATTATTTGCTATTTTGTTACAAAAAACAGATAATTAAACATTATTATCATTAAAACACATCATCTTTAAAACACTGGTTTTTAGATTATTTTTACGTATTTAATATTTTGAAATGACCGCATGAATATGAAAGTATCCTCGTAAAGCAATGGTTACTTCTTTCCCCTCTGAGAGAGTTTTCCTATCGCGCAAGTCAGGTGAATTATAAGACATATCAGTTGGAAAAACTTTGATATAATGCGGCACTATTTCATCGTTACGTGTTGCTCCGGGTTTGCAACGCAGAGCAAAGTTTCCTCCTAAGCAAGAAGTGTTACTCCTGACGTGAATATATGGAAGCATAATTACGTTGGTGTAATATCTTTCCTCCTTGTTATAACAAGAACCATTTTTTTCACTTTGAAATAGCATACCTCCCTATTAGCCTTTTTTCCCAGTGAAAATTCACGTATGTCTTCCGATATGTTGTACCCATACGCTAAGCTTTTCCCACGCAAGTTAAAAAATGTAATTTATTTATCATCACATGGGCAACTCGAACAGGGCCGGGACAAGGAGGTTTTAACAGAAATACTAGACTTGTCGTGATGTAGAGTGCTCAGCATGCTTTGAAATGCTTAATTCTTCCCAAAAGGTTAATAAATAAAATGAAAAATAATATTTACTTCAATTTAGTCATTTTAAATCATATAAAAAAATAAATTAACTTCTCTTACAAAACGCACTAAAGATATATATTTTTTTAATTTTATGTAAATCAACTCTAATAATCTTATTATTAAGTTCTGCGATTATTTTTGTTTTAATTATTATGACAGCTGTTTCGGCGTTCAAGGCCATTTTCAAACCGCAGTTAATCCACATTGCGACGACTTATTATATGATTTTATTTACTCCCATCCAATTCAATTCGAATTAATTTGATTTCACACAGGGAAAAAGTACTCATAATGCCATTAATACAATTTTGTCTAGTATACAGAGTAATCTGAACAAATCAAATAAATGTATAGGAATTTTCATTGATTTGAAGAGAGCATTTGATAGGATTTCGCATTCAAAAACTTGTATTGAAATTAAAAGAAAGTGGAATTGACCACATAGCCCTTAAATAGATAGAAAGCCACATGAAAGACAGGCATTAATTAAATCACTTATGTAACCGACGTGATCGTTTGATCGTAATTATCATGATTCTTAGGATTCTAATTTTGCGACATTATGTTGATACAAGCCATAAGTGCGGGAAACACCGATTTATTCTAATCCATAATACGGTACCCGAGGTCTGTTTACCTGAGGGTAATTTACAAACGCCCGGCTTTAAATCCCTGGAATTTCGCAGTCGCCAGAAAAAGGCAGTTACGGGGATTAACAGCGAACTAATTAAAAGCCACCGAGCCACAGTTCGTAGTTTACGAAGGAACCCGAAGAATAGTTCGGATGTGATTAAAAAGGGGGACTTTGGCCGAAGCAAAGTCAGTAGTGGACAGAGATGAGTCAGTAGAGACCGTCCGGCCAGTGGTCGTAGTCGAGACTCCCGTCTCCTACAAAGCAAGCAGGCCGCTTGCATCCCCAGCCTGAGACGCTGCGGTAAAACTCGGCAGGAACCGCCGAACCCCAACGCCCACCGTTCGAGTGCAGTCGAGTGCCCTTCGCCTCCTGCCCTCCAACGCCGTGATCCCATCAAGGCACATATCCACCACCGCAGGAGTCACACTTGGACGAGCAATCGTGACTCGTACCCAGTCACATCTTGTAACCATAGAAAGTCTTTTACTTCTCCTGCCTCCCACCTGAAGGACTCCTGAACCTGCCTCAAGGATAGTCGGCCCCGTACCCCCAGAAGCATAGAAAGTGGCTTAATCCAGCACCTACATGTTTACAGTCTTGTAACGACAATGGTCGCTTACAAGTGGTCCTCTCGAGCACGGATCAAGTCACATAGTGATCCCCGGACTACGGATCTAGTACCCAGCCGCTACCCAGGTGATCTAACAAGATGTCACCGGCCGTTACCCAGAAGTGTACGGCCACACAAGGCGCCCCACAACGCTCCACACAAGGCGCCCCACAACGCTCCACACAAGGCGCCCCACAAGGCTTCACACAAGGCGCAGAGTACCGGCTTCCAGCATCCCACGCCGCGATGCACGGCCAAACGACCCCTCTGCAGCCCTGTCAACCGCAGCCCACAAACGCGAACGCGACATTCCCGGGTCAAACTACAACGGATGACTCGGCGCGTCGAACCCAAAATTGGGCGAAGAAAAGAACGGACCCGCTCTCCCAGATTGCTGCATTAATGGTGGAAGCATTCCGCACATTACAAAATGGCGGAACACAGCGGCCGCAGCCGGAAATGTCCGGCCCAGCACAACCCGCAGCGCTCGACACGTCATACGCCGGCGGAGCTACATCGGACCTCGCTTCCCACGGCCACAAGCGAAAGGATGCTAGCCGCCACTACGCTGGAGGGCCCGGTCTTACGCCCCCTGCCCCCGCAGCGCCCGGTGCATTACATGGCAGCCCAGCTGCTTACAACCTCACTCCCCGCGGGCTCGAACGGAATGACTATAGTTACAATTCTGTAGCGCTCGGCGCTACAGTCTCTGGCCCCGCACTCCTCGGCCCGGCACCCCTCGGCCCGGTTACCGCCGACCCAGCGACACACGTTCCCGAACAAGCAAGTACGGCCGCCTGGGATTCTAGAGCACGAGCTGTTACGGCAGCGGCTCTAGCCACAAATACCGACACGACACGGAGCACAGTAGCCTCTGCGGATTCCAAGAAAGAAATAATCCGTCGGATGCGAGCAGAGTTGCAAGAAATAAGAAAACGAAACAGGCAGATCGAGCAACTGATCGCCGCGTCTGGGCTCCCTTTGCTGTTGAGCACTGACACAAACCCGGAAGTGCGCAGCCTTGCACCGCCCGATCCCGAAGTATCTGGCGCTGCACACGGCCCTGCTATAGGCGGGCCCCGTCACAACAACTGCTGCCCGGAGGTGCGCAGCCTCGCACCGCCCGATCCCGAAGTATTCGGCGCTGCACATGGCCCTGCTATAGGCGGGCCCCATCGACATGACAATGACTGCCGCCCTGAAGAATGCAGCATCGCATTGCCTGACCCCGAAGTGTCTGGCTCTGCTCACGGCCCTGCTATAGGCGAGCCCCATCTACTCGACAACGACGGCTGCCCTGAAGTGTGCAGCTGCGCATTGCCCGACCCCGAAGTGTCTGGCTCTGCTCACGGCCCTGCTATAGGCGGGCCCCATCTACACAACAATGACTGCTTCCCTGAAGTGTGCAGCCTCGCACAGCCCGACCCCGAAGTGTCTGGCTCTGCACACGGCCCTGCTATAGGCGAGCCCCATCCACTCGACAACGACGGCTGCCCTGAAGTGTGCAGCTGCGCATTGCCCGACCCCGAAGTGTCTGGCTCTGCTCACGGCCCTGCTATAGGCGGGCCCCGTCTCCATGACAACAACTGCTGCCCTGAAGTTTGCAGCTGCGCATTGCCTGACCCTGAAGTGTCTGGCTCTGCCCACGGCCCTGCTATAGGCGGGCCCCGTCTCCATGACAACAACTGCTGCCCTGAAGTGCGCAGCCTCGCATTGCCCGACCCCGAAGTGTCTGGCTCTGCTCACGGCCCTGCTATAGGCGAGCCCCATCTACATGACGATGACTGCTGCCCTGAAGTGCGCAGCCTCGCACAGCCCGACCCCGAAGTGTCTGGCCCTGCTCACGGCCCTGCTATAGGCGGGCCCCATCTACCCAATGTTGTCTGCTGCCCTGAAGTCTGCAGCTGCGCATTGCCCGACCCCGACGTGTCTGGCTCTGCTGACGGCCCTGCTATAGGCGGGCCCCATCTCCACAACAATCACTGCTGCCCTGAAGTCTGCAGCTGCGCATTGCCCGACCCCGAAGTGTCTGGCTCTGCTGACGGCCCTGCTATAGGCGGGCCCCATCTCAACAACAATCACTGCTGCCCTGAAGTCTGCAGCTGCGCATTGCCCGACCCCGAAGTGTCTGGCTCTGCTCACGGCCCTGCTATAGGCGGGCCCCGTCACAACAACTGCTGCCCGGAGGTGCGCAGCCTCGCACCGCCCGATCCCGAAGTATCCGGCGTTGCACATGGCCCTGCTATAGGCGAGCCCCACCGAAACAACAATTGCTGCATTGAGATGTGCAGCCTCGCACTACCCGACCCCGAAGTGTCCGGCTCTGCACGCAGCCCTGCTATAGGCGGGCCCCACCGAAGTGATGATAATTGCTGCATTGAGATGTGCAGCCTCGCACTACCCGACTTCAAAGTGTCCGGCTCTACACGCAGCCCTGCTGTAAGCGGGCTCTACCGAGACATCAATAACTGCTGCACTGAGATGTGCAGCCCCGCACTGCCTGACCCCAAAGTGTCCGGCTCTAAACGCAGCCCTGCCATAAGCGGGCCCCACCGAAGAGATAATAGCTGCCGCACTCAGGTGTACAGCCTCGCACCAGCCGACCCCAAAGTGTCCGGCTCTGCACGCAGCCCTGCTATAGGCGGGCCCCGCCGAGGAGACGATAGCTGCCGCACTCAGGTGTACAGCATCACACCATCCTGGCCACAGACCCGATCCCGCAGGATTATACGCGGATCCCAGAAGCCCGCTGTCTTCTCAGGAGACGCGACATCGCCCCGTCTATTATTCCCGATGGGGGGAGCGTTTCCGGCCGCCGTGGACAACGACGAACACGTCTGGATGAAAATTAGTCCAGTTTCACTGCACGGGGGGAGTGTAACCGACGTGATCGTTTGATCGTAATTATCATGATTCTTAGGATTCTAATTTTGCGACATTATGTTGATACAAGCCATAAGTGCGGGAAACACCGATTTATTCTAATCCATAATACGGTACCCGAGGTCTGTTTACCTGAGGGTAATTTACAAACGCCCGGCTTTAAATCCCGGGAATTTCGCAGTCGCCAGAAAAAGGCAGTTACGGGGATTAACAGCGAACTAATTAAAAGCCACCGAGCCACAATTCGTAGTTTACGAAGGAACCCGAAGAATAGTTCGGATGTGATTAAAAAGGGGGACTTTGGCCGAAGCAAAGTCAGTAGTGAACAGAGACGAGTGAGTAGAGACCGTCCGGCCAGTGGTCGTAGTCGAGACTCCCGTCTCCTACAAAGCAAGCAGGCCACTTGCATCCCCAGCCTGAGACGCTGCGAGAAAACTCGCAGGAACCGCCGAACCCCAACGCCCACCGTTCGAGTGCAGTCGAGTGCCCTTCGCCTCCTGCCCTCCAACGCCGTGATCCCATCAAGGCACATATCCACCACCGCAGGAGTCACACTCGGACGAGCAATCGTGACTCGTACCCAGTCACATCTTGTAACCATAGAAAGTCTTTTACTTCTCCTGCCTCCCACCTGAAGGACTCCTGAACCTGCCTCAAGGATAGTCGGCCCCGTACCCCCAGAAGCATAGAAAGTGGCTTAATCCAGCACCTACATGTTTACAGTCTTGTAACGACAATGGTCGCTTACAACTTACAAGTTAATTAGGAATCCCTCAAGGCACGGTCCTCGGACCATTATTATTTCGAATGTCTGTAAATGACATTTTCCAAAAAAAAAAAAGGTGAACTGATCTATTATGCAGATGATACTGTATTAGTAATAAAAGATCCAACATGTGTACTAGTTAACAAATTTTCAAATAATGTTATGAATATTTTAAAAATATCGTTTTAAAACAACCCACTTAGACAACAAAATAACGTATGTCTTATTCTCTTTATATAAAATACCTAAATAAAATATTAATATCATAATCCATGATAGCAAATGTGACAATGAAAACCGTATACAAACTGATTAGTGTACTACGAGTATAATCAACTCTTCTTCCGAAATTAAATACCTCAGTGTGATCATTGATCAAAACTTAAATTAGAATAAACATACCACATAGCTAGAAAAGAGAATAAGGAAATGTATATATATTCGTTAAGCTAAGTAATATTTTATATCTGAAAATAATCAAAAATATCTTGTATAATTAAATCTTTGTTTATTTACGGAATTATCGCTTGGGAAGGATCTGAACTTAGGAAAAGTTTCACAAAGAATGATCACTCTACCTTCTCAATGAAATCACTTTTCACACTATTCCTAGTACCAAACGTTGTAGGTATATTTAACCAAGTATCTATTATAAAATTGTGTAAATAGAAAAATGAAGAAAATCACGAATATTACAAGCTTATGTGAATTGGAAACCAATTCATAACAACTAATTGTAAAATAACTCAAATTCAAAAGTATTATATTTATCAAGCTATAAAAAAATTAAATAAATGCGCTGTATTAATGACCAATCAGAATAAATAAATAAAATTAAACCCTTCTTTAAAAAAAACTTACATTCGTAAATATTATACGAAAGATTTTATAAATAGATGAAAATGAAAAATTTTCTACCTACAAAATTAAGAATCATGGCTCTCTTATCAGACACAAAAACTCATATTTTCTGATAATGTACATGATCAAAAATACCCTTAAAATAAATATTTTTTTAAATACTTGAAATTAAAAATATACTCGTATATAACATGCATTCATATTTATTTTTACGACGTATCTGTTTTTTAGAACGCTGCGGCTAGTAACTTCGAAGATCTCCACTGATTTGCGCATCGAAATTTGAAGCGGCGTAAGATTTATCGGCAATGTATATATCTGCTCCGTAACATCTATCCCCGACTCCTCCTATCATGATTATAGACAAATTATCATAAGCTGGCAAGTACAAAAGCATCGTTATGCTTGACAGCTGATCACTATTTGTGCAAAAACAGTAAAATGTACCGAGAATCGGCATTTAATTGAGGCGAGACTCAAATGCCTCAAATTCAAAATTATATTTTACCGGTTGATAATAATGAGGATGAATAGGTTGTGTTAATTTAAGTAATGAATAAAAGCCTTTTTAAAAAGTGAGAATAATACAAGACTCTTTCCGGCTCTGGGCTGAAATGTTAGTAATGGCTTTCCTAGTGGATGTAGAGGTATTTTGGGTACATTTTGTTCGGAAACATGCTGTGCTAGAAAGTTCAAAAGTCACACGATTTATGTGTATATTCGTATTCACATTATGTGCGAAAAATATTATTTTCGAGTCTCAACACCCTAGCACATAGCTGTTTATTTAAAATTAAATGTAAATTCAATTGGTTTCCGGAGTTTGTTTCGGAATTTCCTCCATTGGGCAGAATTCGTCGGCGTGAAGTAACAGGGTGCCAGGAATAATGTGAGGGTGTTTGGAAACTATTCGCGTGTGAAGCTTCTCGCTGGGAGATAAATCACGGGGCTTTCCGAGTGCTGGTACCAGGAGCACAGAAAAAGAAAATGGTGGAATGTTTCTCCGGCGAATATGACATCTTTTCGATACTCATTTTATTATTTTCTATAATGTCTGTGTTAAGCTTTATAGGAAACAATAAAATATCTATTGTTATTTCTGTAAATACGAGTATTTGAAAACTGAACATGATTCTTTAAAGTCCATATAGGGCGTATACTATACAATAAATAACAATTTAGAGGTCAAAAAAAAATAAATAAAAAAAAATAATAAAAAAAATTAATAATTATGAATGGCGTCAATTTAGGTCTTCGGATGCTTAGTATTGAGTTTTTATGGATTTACCAATAACCAAAAGATAGGTATTTCTCGGAGTGCGGTCTATAGCAATGGAATCATGTCATGTGCATGCCTCACATTAAATGTTAATGGCATATCGATTTATAAAGCACAGTACTCCTTAAAAAATATATTAGAAATTCATTGAAATATATAATAAGTAGGTAACTAACTATGTGCAGGATTCGCAAAATTACAATTTTCAGGCAATTCGGCGAATGTAATAAAAATTCCTACTCCAGAGACGTTGGGTTATGGAATAAAAATCTTGCATCACGTATTTGAATATTTTCCGGCACACCAGTTTCAAATTAAACAAAACTCTAAATATAAAAATGAATGTCTGTCTGTCTATCCTCGATTTTCTCGAAAATTACTAGACCGGTTTGGCTGAAAATAGCACAGGTTGTTCTTATTAGTGCCGAGAAGATTTAGAGAGCAGTTTGAATAATAGTTACACAAACTACAAAAAGTAGTTTATGGGGACTTTTTGAATTGTATTTTTGCCTCTTGTAAAATTAAATTTAAAAAAAATATATATATAAAAATACATTTATATTTAAAAAAAAATTAAAACTGTTGCTATACCGTTTTAAAATTAAAATGAAAAACATTGAACCCGCCACATTGTATTGAGATTAGCCCATAGATAAATAAACCACTCTGGTTAGCCACAGATTACACATTCAAAATAAAACGGTTTTTTAGTGGAATATTTTCAAAATGGAAAACACGAGTAGGTACCTACGTACGAACTTTTTTTTAAATTTAAATGTATTTTGAAAAGATAAATGTTTAGATTGAAAAAAAAAAAATTCTAATGAATTTTTCTTTGTTTAGAGATAGTAATAATTATTTTCAACGTATTATTTTCGCTATCAAATCAATTATGGCACAAGAATTCACAAAAAATCACGAGCAAAGCCGGATAAACATCAGCTAATACTTTGTAAAACCGCCGTATTCTTTAAAACTATCGACCGGTTTCGAAAGAGTCCTGGTATTCGCAGCAAAGGTTTTATAAAAATCGGTAGACATTTCAATTACTTGTAAGATTGGATTCATGTTAAGAACCGGTTAATTATATACAAGTGATATCGACATTTTCAGCATGACAAATTAAATGTTTATACCTCACGTTAAAATATTATTTTCATTAACTTTATCTAGACTTTTTTTTTCTTGAATCTGATTTGTAAACCATCGTAACTAATTTTATTATACGCCGCTTGAATTTTTAGTAAATATTTGTTTGCAACCTGTTTTTATGATTAAGGCTTGTTTGAAAAATGTAACCATTTTACGTAATGAAAAAGATCCATGGGCGTATAAAATGGTAAATAAATAAATAAATATAGCAAAGGGTTAACTTGAGGAACTAAATTTTCTACAAAGTATAAATAAAAATCTTTAAAACATCCTTATATGAAAATTTTATTTTCCATTAAACTGTAAATAGCTACCAGGAGCACATGAGATATGCGGGGATAGCAGACGCTGCCGCGTACAAGTTATTTGAGGACTGGGCTGATACAGTAGCCCAGTAGCTGAGCCATACATCCAGCACACTACACAGTAGAGGCTCCACCTGTCACCCAAGGCAGATATTGGATTGGCTCCACACGTTTTACTTTACTTTTGTTTCAACTTTGGGATGCCAGCCATAGTGTTAATCCATCACACCATTGGAACGCCATTTCGCGTTTAAACTTCCATTTGTTTCGGTGAAGGGGAATAATTTATATTTTGGTTGTGTGAAATCTTTTTGATTTATTAATGTTATTTTATGAAAAGTTATGTAGTAAGTGCGTGTAAGAAGAATGAAATATAAGTTAACGTATATAATTACGTTTTAAAATTGCAAAAATAGCTAACGTTAGTTCTAAAACTAAAAATAATTGGGAAAATGTGGTGGTGCACATTTTCACATAGATCACACACTTGTAAAAATCTGTTCAGTGTTTATCACGGTTACTATGAGATTCCGGGATCGTTCACCTTTTTTTTTCAAAGACAATACAATAATAATAATTGGATGATTTCTAAAGCGCTGCTTTTGGGAAAAATCACCTCAATGGTGCTGTACAAATATTACCTCCTACTCTCTATCTAATTATGTTCAGAAAAATATACTACAGATAAACACAATTTTATTAAAAAATTTAAAAGAAGATATGATTTTTAGAGTTAATATTTTATCCTTTTTTCTATTGATGTTACATTTATTGGTGGCACAAGAAGAGTTGGTATTTATTTGAAATATTTATAAAATTACCTTAAAAATCTTAAGAAAATTGTAATAGATATTAGGTTTTATTTTAACACAATGAGTTATTTACAGTGTTGCGGGCTGTGGGCGCATTTGCGCACCGGTGGGTGTAAAATACTTATTCTATAAGTGACTTTAGGTAAGCACTAACCGGCTAGCCTAGCTAAGCAATTAACGTGTGCATTTCGTCCATTTATGGATATGGTTCTCTGAAAAGATGAGTTTTAAGTTCTGAATTCTCTCGATTCTTTAATCATTCTTAAGTCATTCGCCAGTTTATTTCAAGCACGATCACCGAACTTAGTATTAGGTATGCACTTTGGTTCCTTCAACCTCCCGATAGCTGATGTTGACCTAAGGATGGACTGGCGTGAATTAGTATTTTCAGGAATACACACTTCCGATCAGTAAGCCGGAGCCATTCCGTTAAGTGACTTAAATACCATCCAGCAGAGCTTGAACTGGATTCTTTCAGGACATTTGAGGCAGTGGAGGTTCTTGATATACTCTGAAATATGGGAATATTTAAATATGCCGGTGATAAGTCTTGCCGCAGCATTGAAATCTGATTGATATTTGTTTATTTGGTATTTGTGGAGACTTGCATATATTCTATTGCAGTAATCTAGAGATGACACAACATACGAATTGACTAGCAGTTTAGTCGCTTCTGGTGGCAGGTTTATCCGTACTGCTTTAATTTGCCTCAATTGAAAGAACCCTGTACTTACAGTTCTGTTTACTTGACATTTAAGGGAAAAGTCTGCATCCAGATTGACACCGATTAGTTTGACACACGTCTTCGGAGTAATATCACCACCTGAAATATTTATTGGCTAGTTATGAATGTAGTAGTTAGTAAGGTAGTGGTTTGTCCGCTTTTCTGGGAAAATAAGATGACAGATGATAAAAGACACACGCGTATGTGATTAAAAGAATACACGTGTTTATTTAGACCGTCGTACCGACCTAAAACATTTATTCTCGGAAGGATCAAAAATGAGGATGTAAACTGTGCCTACCGGTCCGTTCACGTGGTTGTGGGATACCTTACATCTAATCCTGGCTGTAACTATTCTGCTTCGTCAAAAATATATATTTAATATTTTTAACGTGTTACCGAAAAATCAAAGATTATTCCATTCTGAGAAAATGCGTCGGATTCCCACCGAGGCGTCGTGTTGTCGTGGATCTACTAAACCTTAGCTAGCTTAGTCCTTCATCTTTGTACAAGAATTTTTTTCCGTTTATAGTGATGGTGGTAGGTTTTTTTTGTTCCAAACAGTTTTATACACATTTTGTATTAACCAGCGAAGTTTCCGCCAACAAGTTTTCAAACATTATCAGTTTATTTGTAACCCGGGAAAGTTTGTCTTTCTTAAATATATACATATCTATTTAAAATGTTAATCTGGAGTGACCTGCCAGGTAAGCATGTTTCTGTATCTGTTTGTACATAATAAGATGAACCCTATCAAGTAACATTTGCACAGGGGCCTTAGGGTGATTTTTCGTACAAACGGCTCTACCATATACAAATCATCCAAATATTATTATGACTAACTAACTAACTAACCATCATGCCGTTTCTCTGCAGGGGTAGGCTGAGAGGACGAACCGTCAAACAACTCGATCTTGGTATACATTTCTTGCTTCATTCACATTCTTACATCGTCTCATACATTCTCTTCTATTATTCCGACTTCTGACATAACCCGACTCAAGTATTTGATTTACTTGATCGTGACATGTCTTCTTCGGGCGTCCTCGGCTTCTTCATCCAATCACTTCCGCGTCATATATTCTCATTGCACTCCTTACTTCGTTCATTCGCTCTACATGCCCAAACCATCTAAGGCTTATTACCTATACATCACTAAATAAATTATTATTATTATTATGTTCTATTATCTTCTTTTTCATAACAAAATAACAAATAATGATATCCTCACTAGGATATCCCGTGCTGAGGATTTAATTTACAAAATATTAAATTACATTACATTAAATTGATGTCATTGATGAAAAAAATATAAATAATTTTTAGGTGAGGTGTTTTAAGTGCAGTTGAGCGGTTTCACTATTAGTCTGTATTTGGTGTTAATATATTTTCTATTTCAGATCTTCCTATGTAACGTATCCAGTGTTTTATTTGATTTTGAAATTTATTATGGTTGTTGTGATTTTTAGCGGATAGTGGTATTTTGTTGTAGAGTTTAGTACCATAGCACAAGAAGTTTTTATTGGTCCAAATGTGTTTGTGGTTCCTTGTTGTATGTGTTTTTGACTCTGAGATCTAGTGTTTCTAATATGTGTGATTGTTGTTATTTCTTGTTTATTGTATGTATAAATGTAAAGTAGAATGTTTTAGAGTATAATTATTTTATTGACATAATGTTAAGTTTGTTTAAGATTTCGTCATAATACAAACTAGAAGCGATCAGATTGTGCACCCGCCGTAGATGAATATCGTCCGTGTTTTTTTTTCATTTATGTGCTCAGTGCATCGAAAGCCAAAGAGGAGGCTTGAGGAGAAATAAGGATCAGAGGTAAGTATTTGGATCCCATCTTACCCTTCCCATCTTACCCCTGCATATTTGAGCAAATCAATTATAATTATTTAAATTATGAAAACGATAATTTATGAACCAGCGCACCCAATTATCTGAAATAACACTACATAACGTCTATTCAATTCTAAACCTTTTGGCACCATTCGATTCTTTACCCCTCGAGCTTTTTGAGAATAAATGATAATTCTTCTTAACTATGCATGGTAAACTATTAAATGGCAATAAACAGCGTGCTTTTCCTCTTTCTAATACAGATACCTCACTATAGTACAAAATGAGATAACATTACTTTTATGAGTCGATGTCTGGCTGGGAGAAATGTCTTGATAAAAGACCTTACGACTGTTTGTTTTCTGGGAGAAATATCTCCCAAAAAGACTCGTTGGATAAATGTAATTTCGATTATGTCTGTGTAATCCTAAATGCAATACTTTCATATTTAAAAAAAAATCCTAAACGACGAAAGCTAAAACATTCCCCTTCTAAAGAATCCTAAACTCCTAAGATTGTCTTAAAACACATTAATAGCTTACGCTTTCCTTCTTTAAAATCCTAATGGCCAAGGATTTTCATGCATTCTTTATTATTACATCCGTTTCATTAGTACAGCTAAAATCGTCTTAAACATTAGTTTTCTTTAAATGTCACTCTCCTGCTCATTTAATCATTTGACATTTAGGATAGCTTAGAATTGAATAATCGATATTAGGAAATAGAATCAATCTGGTTAGATAATAACAATTCAGGCATGGCACTACTTTACTTATATACCAGCAATACTAGTAAATTAATTCCTGCAAGTAACAATTTGCCAGAACACATTAACACGCCTAGTACATTATATACAAACAATATGCATTCATTACCAAACTAGCCAAGTACAAGTACATAGCTACAACAACATCCCCAGAAATTCCCTGCAATTTATGTCATAATATGTTCCGCCAACAGGCACTATCGGGACTACCAGGATCCTACAAGATCCCTTCCTGTTCAAAGTTTACCGAGGAATAGTAATAGAGGAATAGAAGGGTAGTATAGAGGAACTAGAGGAACTAAGATAAGCCTCTTGCAGTACTAAACATCGTTTTCCGTTTAGCTGGCAGAGGCTCGGTGTGTTCCTCGACGCACGACGTAGCCACGATGTAGGTTGTGTTAATATTCATAAAATAAACGACGTTAATTGCTAAATAGGTACTTTAATGTGGACTATCCACAAAGTACACTATATTCAACTCACAAAGGACTTATTCAAGGTCTTCAAAGTACTTAATTCAAATAGATAAAAAAATATTGTTGAATCAAACTATAATACTAGATATTCCAACCAATCCAATTATATTATTTCAGAAACAAAAACCTCAATGGCACAGTCACAAATTAATTTCCTTGCTGCTAAAATCTTCAATAATTTAACAATTGACATAAAGTCAATAGTAAAATATCACAGCTTCAGGAAGCCGTTTGGGGACTTTTGATGAGTGATTACGATAGTGTTTGTAGTCTATTTCTCGTATTCAGATGCAGTTGTGTGGGGATATATGTTATGTGCATGTGTTTGCGTGTGCGTATGTGTATTGGTATGTGTTTACGTGTTTATGTATGTACGCACCTGTGTGCACATGTGTGCATGAATGAACACGTGAAAAATATATAAAAAGTTATGTTTTATATTTTCAAAATCTAATTCTTATGCGTGTCTTTTTCTCCTTCCTGTATTCTACTTTCTATTATAATTTTTCCAATTTTCAGCATGTTTATAAACTAAATCTATATGTTTACATCTGACTTCATACAAATTAACTATACTCCATTGGTCACCATGAAACAGGCAGCCGCCTTGTATGGTGATCTAATGTATCTACTCCATGGAAACGTCTCCATTAAATATCAAGTATTAGGTATAGCTTGGCATATAAATGTAGATATTTATTATTTTGGCAACAGAAAGCTACTGACTTTGTATTTGAAATGTATTCTTCACATTCAAAAGTTTTCACGTATTCGCATTTGACAGTTTATTTTAAAGAAACCAGACAAATCGCCAAATCATGTTTTTGAATGAATTATTTAAAGGTTAAAGCTTTTCCTAGGTCATTAGCTTCCGCTACCCCAAATATAAGCAAGGTATTATTTGTAGCAAAAGAGAACTGTTTTTATTTGAATTCCCTATTCCTGTTTCTACTTATATGTATTTGTTTTCATTAAGGTTAACTAGAAGCGGTGATTTCTCAAATTGTCCATCATCGAACTGACAACACGATTTATATATAGATGTATCTTTTTATACATCTATCTACCCTGAGGAGAGCTAGTCGGGAATATTCTATATAGTAGATCTATTGGTGAACTTCACTAAGATTACAAATTCAAATATGCTTACGAACCGGATATGTAACAATGCCTACTTAGTAACGGCAATTTTTTTTTATACCAATAACGTTAATAATATGTCTATTTTTGATACTGATAATAAAAAACTCCAGTAGATAAAACAAATAATGGTGACGTTCAAATTTAAAAACTTTTATTTTTTAATTTTTATTTTTCTAATTTTTTTTTTCATTCTTTCAAATTATCAAAGCCCGTCAAAACCCTTCCAATATATGACCGGTTAGTTTTGAACGGATTCGGGGTTTAAATGTCAAATTTCAAAACAAGGATGAGCTTTACAGTATTGTAATATTATATTCATAGTAAAGCATAACCAAAGTAACAAAATTCTTTACCTTTTTAGAAATTTTAACTCAAAGAATAATAATAGTATTTAGCATTAATATTATCATAATTGGTTTGGGTATGAATATTCTTATTTCTTTCACTATTAATAGTTTATATCATTTTATTTAACAACAAGTATAGAGCTTAAAATCAATCAAATTAAGTTTAAATTTCGTCAAAGCTGAAAACATACATATTGTAATTACAAAACAAAACCGAAAAAATAAAAAAATTCATACAAATCCAAAACCAGAATACGCGGGTGACGTCATATGTTCCGAATGCAATAGTATCAATATAACAGTGTGTTTTTATGAGATGATTTTTTAAAATAATGATTTATGTATTCTACAAATAATTATAAGGTATAATAAAACTTGTACGTTCTGAATCAGCGTTTGGTGATCAATTTGAATATATTTTTTAAACCGTAATATTTTTAAGTGAATTAAAAATGACTTTATAATCACCAATTTAATAATATATACGAGTACAGATCAACATGTTTCGAAAGCGAAGCTTTCCTCATCGGAATATACAGAAGGCAATAATGATAATAATAATAATATTCTGTATGTCCTGACGAGGAAAGTTTCACTTTCAGTTTAATTTTTGTACTCTGAAGATGCTTATGTTAAGCGAAACCGGTCGGTCGTAATAAAATTAAATAAAATTCACGTGGTTATAAACAAAGTTATTGTTTTATTTTCATTAAATATGTCTAACCACAAAGTGACTGCTTTCTATCAAAAATAAAAATAATAATAATTTTTAATTGATTTTTCAATAATGTCGTTTGACGTTGTTAATTTTTTAAAATGAATACCAATCTTTTGAAGAAATTGTGCGTATATTTTTTATTGGAGTACCTTATTCGTGTTGGAGTTCCACCATAACGATTAATTTAAACGGTTTTTAAACTTTTTCCACTTTATTATATAAATAAAAATATAAAATGTGGAAAAACGTTTAAAAATTGTTTTGACAAATCATTATAACAAATTAACACTTTTTATATGAATTATTCTCGCTTCCATATAATTTTTCATTACCTAGTTAACCTTTGATATCATGTTTCATCAACTTTTATCACTCTTATTCTACCAAATTCCTGTTTTGACAATTGAATTATGTTTAGAAAACCGCTAAACTAAAAGAATAGTGAAGTTTTTTTTTTTACATATAACGAATAAATAGACATAATGACTGACGAGAAATTTAAAAAATATATTGAAATGTGAATGTTTTCACTGATTTCCCACAACTCTTGTGCATGGAATATTGGGTGTTTTAACAATCATCGATTCAATTAATAACACATTACTGTTATATATCCAAACAACTACTCATTAGACTACTTTTAAAAATCGTTTATAAAAAAAACGAATGTAATTTCTTCAAAAGATTGGTTTTCACTTTGTGGAGTCATTATTAAAAAATTAATTAAAAATTACTTTATAATAACCACCTCATTAATATATACTCATACATAACAACATGTTTCGAAAGCGAAGCTTTCCTCATCAGGAATATGCAGAATACAAAAAAAAATAATGCCAAATTACAAATAATAATAATAGAACACAATAATGTAAGAATAGACAAATTATAAACATGGAAAAATGTTGATATAAATAAAGGTTTAAAAATTTTACATACAAATACAACCAGTTAACAAATAGACAAATTCGAAATTTAACAAATTAGAAAGAGTGTTAATTGTCACTTAAATATAATTAATGATCATTTTTTTTTTAAATATCTCTTGAATTTATTTTCATTGAATATTAATAATTTTAAAAAAAATCCGTTTAATTTCTAATTAAAATTTGTCATTCAATGTTTTACAATGAATTTTAATTAAATTTTTGATGAATTACTTACCCACTTTAATCAATTTTTGTTTACGTTTATAATTTGCTAATTCTTACATTATCGTTTTCTATTTTTATCATTTGTCTATACTTGACATTATTATTTTTTTATTATTCTGCAAATTCCTGTACACATACATGTTGATGTGCATATATTAATAAAGTGGTGATTACAAAGTAATTTTGAATTAAATTAAAAATAAATGTGTTTCAATCTACAAAACTTTGCTGTAACCGTCTGTTAAAATTGGACAATGTTTTAATTGAAAAACACGTTGTAAAACAATCCATATAATCCATGGAATACCATGTTGAATACGATATAATATATATTTTGTAGGTCAATTCGGGGATTATAGAATATTCCAAAATACAGTATTACCATAGTTTATGTGGGTTCGCGCCGTTAATAAGGGAGTTAACACTAATGTGTATATTCCTGAGTTTGGAAACTCGAACACTAAAGGACAAACTTTCCAGACCAATAGTGCTCTGTTGTATTAATAAATAAGTGAAAATTCTCACTACTAACTACTGTATTGCTAACTGGATCGCTGAAGGGTCTAGTGTTTATCTTATACAGCATTAACTCATCTTACCGATACAAAACTTATCAATTAGATCGCTGGATTATAGTTTTTTTTTGCTTTGTGATTAACCTGAAGGATGCGCTATATCATATGTGTAATAAATATCATATTAAACTCCATTATTAAAATACAACAAACTTGAAAACCAATAAATTACAATATTATCCAAAAGGAGCTGTAACCAGTTTTGAAAACAAATAAAAAATGATAAAAATGTTCGATTCCTTTCGGCATGAAACCTTCAAAAATTCAAATGTATCTACACACATTTATTTCTAACTAGCTGATGTGTACCCGGCCTTGCTTGGGATATTATTATTTTTTTTAATAAATTTATGATGTTGTCAATTCTTGCTTGTCTTTTGGTGCCATAATTGATTTGACAGCGAAAGTAATGCCTTGTTGACGATTATTACTATCTCTAAACAAACAAAGAAAGAAATATTCATTTGAAAATTTTATTTCATTCCATACATTTATTTTTTCAAAATATATCTACATAATAAAGTTTTTAAGTAGGTACCTACTTGTGTTTATCATTTTTTAAATATTCTACCCGAAAAAAACTCCTTTGGATATGTAATCTGTGGCTAACCAGTGTGGTATATCTAAGGGCTAACCTCAATACAACATGGCGGGTTCAATGTTTTTCATACTAATTTTAAAACGTCTTATTTAATAATCTTTGTCCCAACCTAAATAACGACATATTTTTTTACTCTACCGTCATTTAAAAAAAATATTACTCCTAACATCAATGCGCAATCACAACTCTCCAGTACATAGCACTATTCAGACACATAGGTATACAAACACGCTCACACATACACACACACACTTATACATTACACATTTTTTTATCTTTACCATGTATACACTAACCCCGCCCGGTAAAATGTTTATAACCACTTACTAGATTTTACATAGAGACACGTCATTGGTACCGATCCTTGTAATAATTTTCTAAAACTTTGTAATTTGCTCACCACTCATTTTATCCAGGTGCTGTTAGTTTCTAAAATAAACAAATGAAATGTTTTTTCCTGGATACGTCCACCGCAAAGATTATTTTGAACATTATTTGTATTCAAACAGCAACACTTTAAATGTTTATTATAAAATAATTTAATTTGAACCCTTGGAGTTTTAACTACGCCATACATCATTCAGCTTTGACGCCTCGATGTTCATTCCAATTTGTTTAATTTTACTAAGGTATTATAAACTTTGTTCTAAAAACCCATTAATATTAACCTCTTGTTAATAAATTGTTGAACAAAACGTTAATTAAAAGTACTTTTCCAACTAATCGTGATCTGCTGAAAATTGGAATATTTTAAAATATTGGAATTTGGCTTTACATCGAGTAGTGCCGTCGAATTTCAATAAAAACGTAGTTCTTACAAATAAAAATGCATGCCATGGAGTTAATTTTTTTGCAACGATACAAGATTATAATTTGCAACAAAATATATTTCATATAGAAAGTAAATTTATTTATTTAATTATACGTCCATATGTGCTCTTTAGAACACAATATAAAGAGCTATCAAAAATATAAGTACATAGAGATTTTAAAACATAAAAAAATAATTTTTTTTCGCAAACAGTTACAAAAAATAGAAAACTAAAACAATATTATAAGACAAATCATTAACGCTTAATTATCCATACTACATATTGTAGGCTTCATAAGTGTCGTGGTATAGGTGACGCTTTACTGTATCAATGGAGTCAGCAAATATATCAATATTACCTCCAAACTTGTTGTCCAGATAATGCATACTATTGGTTAATGAATGAGACTAATATTTGGTTGTGTAAGTGTAGCAGAAAAATGTTACAGTTTGTCTTGTGTTCCTCGTCGGTACATTTAATTTATTAATGGCAAATAGTAAAGAAATATGTTTGATAGTAGACAATACGATTGTTTCACAGCACTTTTATTACTGTTTAAGTATTATTTTTCTCTGTAATGAAATAAAAATTATATAAATACAAATACTGTAAACTAAAGCAGTGCGAATAATATTTAAGCGCAATATACGAGTATACACGGATGAGAGATATGAAAAGAATCTAAATTTTATGACGGTGAAGCAAACTGTATATTTTAATACATAAAATTAATATTGGAATGCTGTTAAAAAAAACCCAAAAGAAAAATACATCACAATCACGAGATACACGAAAATAGGAAGAGGAATGCAAAATAAATGTGTTTGCTGTTAAGGAAAAATCATGCTCGCACATGTCTCTTATGTATCAGCCCGTCTAACTATGTAAAAAAATTCCAAAAAAAAAATACTAGCTGTTGAAAATTAATTTTCATTTTAAAACAGAAATATCAAATATGTCTGCCAAAGTGTTAGTGCGCCCCACTGTAGAATTTGGCAGCCACTTATGGTCGGGAGCTCCAAAATATCTTTAAAAAACCCTTGACTCTGTGCTGAAACGGGCGGTCCGTTTGATAGATTCGCCTATCTTAACAAACGGACTGCAATCTTTGGAGCACAGACGTCAGGTGGGAATGCTGTCCTTCTTCAACTTATGTATTTCAATGGTAGATGCTTTGAAGAACTAGGGTCATTGATCCCTTCAGCACCGGTGCACAGTCAGGAAACACGCCAAACGCCCGCCCAACATTTGTATACGGTTGACATTTACCACATGACAACGTGTCGCTTCTATAACTCGTTCTTGTGTTCAACAGCTCGGCTGTAGAATGATTTTCTGGCCTCTATGTTTCCTCTCTCCTACAACATGGATCTATTCAAGACCCAGGTTCACTCCTTCCTATCCCGTAAGAGACCCTCCATACAACATTCCCAAAGATGACACGTCTTGAAGGAAATTATTTCCTTCAGGGCCTCCTGAGTGGAGTAACTGTATAAAAACGCAAGATTAATAAATAATTGAAATTAATTTCTTCAGTAAATGTATAATTATTTTGTGGCGTCATTATTAAAAAAATCTTTGTTTTCACCACTATTTAATATATAAATATCAACATGTTATTTATATATTAATGTGATATATAGTGGTGTAAACATATAATTGAATATGGCACGCAGTGATTTAGGGCATCCGTTTCTTATTATTTATCATTGGTTTCGGAAACAGACATAATGTTAACAAAAACAAAAAGACTTCAACGTATTCAAACATTCGAGTAGACATACTCGTAAATAATTAGAGTGCAAGAAAAAAAAAAACAAAGGATGTTTTTTATCGTTGCCAGCACTGCAACTTCTTTCAACAAGAATATTTTATTTTGAATAACTTACAAAGGCACTTAAATTCTGAGTATATTAGAAAAAATATTACCTTATCTCCATTTCTCTGGAACCAATGTTGTTGACAGAGGGATTTTCTTGTTTCGCAGAAATCTTGCTTCGTGAGCAATAACACTCGATGGGTTATTACTGCAATTTCTCTACGTGCACTCGCATTGTAACTGCATATTTTAAGCCTTTTTTGAAAATCTTGCTGTTTTATAAATAATAACAACAGGGAATTTACGTAAAAGCTTTCCGTGGAGTAGAGACCATTAATTTTGTATGCTTATTGTTAAGGTAGTAGATTTCTGGTTTGGTCCCATTTTTCTAGATTTATTGAAATTCTGAATATCTATGTACAATTTATACAAAGGTATGTGTAAACGACTCGTTCATTCGTGCCGGCTCATTTTGACGAGACGTGAGCGTACGACTCCCGGTAAACCGTACCACGGCTCAATTTAACTGTGATTCTTTTTGACAAACCTTAGAACCACTTAAGATTGTGTATTTATAAATTAATTAAAAATTACGCATTGTTTATTTATAAGTGAAGATAAACATATCTCAGATGTTTAGTAGGATTCTTACGCATTTCTACCATGACACTTTTAAATAAGGTCCTTTGTTCTAATTTGTTTGTATAAAATCTTGCAATTAATATTTGCCGCTATGACGCATCTGAAAGCAGTTGTTTTCAAGAGTTCTCATTCGTATGTAGAGTATTATGAAATGAGGTGAGGGAGAGGAGGAAGGTTAGGTTACAAGGGGAAGTTATGGGAGACAATTATATCGGCAGGACTTACCCTGGAGATGGCCTCTTAGATGAGAAGTCTGGTCTAGACATTTGTTAGCTCAGATCAGCAGTGGCAG
Organism: Halesus radiatus; assembly: GCA_022606495.2. Taxonomy (NCBI): domain Eukaryota; kingdom Metazoa; phylum Arthropoda; class Insecta; order Trichoptera; family Limnephilidae; genus Halesus; species Halesus radiatus. The sequence goes on from JAHDVE020009344.1 coordinate 43,342, forward strand.
TAGGTACTCATCGTTCAGGGTCGTGAATCGATCGCAATCCTATAATTGGGTTGAGGGAGTCTCTAAATGAGGCGAGTCAAAGTGCTTTCATACTCAGAGTTTATTACATGAATAGAACAGACAAAGTAGGTTATGAACAATCGGGTAATTAGTAGAAAAGTCTTATTCTAGACCTGATTTCAACGTAAAATTCTCTCTGTCTGATTCAAATCTCTAACCGGGAATAGCAAGTACGACAAGGTCTAGTACAACACATTAAGGGGAAATGTAGAATTGGCTTACTTGAGGCGATCTGGTCTGGTGGGAGTTGCTGGCAAGGACGCCAGGGCTGGACATCTCCGAACCGAGTTTAATTGGCTTTTAATCGGCAAGTCACCATGTTGGGTGCTTTGGCAGTAAATGACACGACCAGCTACGGGCTTCAACCCGCATGCATAGTACTTTGCCGTAACAAATTAGTGTCTCAAAATGGCCTGAGGGCGCGCCCTCCTCTCAAAGATGCTGTTCACTGTCTAATCGCCGGGTGAGAAGTGAAGAAGCGTGGGCCGCAGAAGCGGCCGCCAAGCCGCCGTGGCGCTCGCGCCGCTTGCTCCTGCTTTGTTAAATGTATGATCTGATTGTAAAATCACCTGATTGGTTAATTATGGCGGGAATTGTTGCAATTGCTTGCCTAGCTTATTAGTTAAGACGGGTAGCTAGAACTCAACTCAGGGCCATCCTTTCGTTACGTAACAAGAGATAAGAATAATTACCATATTTACACGTGTGTAGGGGCTGTACAGTACGTGAACGGCGCCTGACAGTGTTTCAATTGGACGTTTGGAACCTACACCTATACGCCGGGAGTCTTAGGAGCTGGGAGTCATATAAACTGGAGATTGAGCTCATGAACTGATAGTCTGCTCTTAATATGTGCAGGCTCTTAGATGAGCCGTCGTTCAATTGAGTCGTACTTTTGAGTCGTATGAAAATATTGAGCTGGCACCGTGACTCCCGCTCTTTACAAATTTAGTCATAAATCATCGCTAGTAAATAGTGACATGCAATCCGTAAAGGCTGAAAACTTGTTTGTCCCCTAAGAAAAACGAATTAATAAAGAATTTTTTTTCCAAAAATTTTTTTTTAAACAAATTACTAAATATTTTAATGGCGGTAAACGGTCTACATGAATTAATTGATTCTATTTTATGAATCTATGCTTTTTAGTGAGATAATAAAAGAGCTATTTTCAAATATGAAATGCACAATTTACGCCGGAGCTTGAAACACTATAAACAGCCTATTGTCATAAGGCAATGCACGCCACTGGTATTGAAGACTAAAGGTAGATATAAAAGGAACTCAATGTATTTTTTTAATGTGATACGTTCTCCGCAAGAGTTCCAGCTGCCCGGAGTTAGTGGGATTACGGTGTCACGTTTTGAAGAATTTTGTGGGACAAGGAAAATACTGGTGAGGAGAGATGGAAAGTACACTCTAACATTTTATTTACAATTATCTTAACAAACAGGCTGAAATATTTGAAGCCCAGGCGTCAGGTGGGAATGAGCTCAGAGGAACTAGCATCATTGATCCCGTGCACCGGTGCATAGTCAGGGCCTTCTGTATGGAGTGTAAAAAGCCAACAGTAAAATAAAAAATTAAAAACGAATTATCAAAAGTTCGAACAGTCTGACATTTAAAACTACACAAAAACGAGGGCGTTCCGATCGTTTAAAAGATTTTAATCACAAATGGCTCATAGGAAGATGAATGTAAGTTTAAAAAAAGCACAAATACTGTCACCAAACGGAACACAGAAATAAGAGTCAGTTCCCGGAAGGAGATGATTCTACATTATATTCTAAGACAATTTGAGGTTTAAACTTTTTTTGATGTGCAGGAAGACAATTTTATAGAAAATTTTAGAAATTTGTGTATCGTAATTGGTATTTTAATGACCATGTTAAATACAAAATAAAAATAACAAGACAGTAAAATCGTATATGAAAATTAAAATAATAAAGTTTAAAAAATTGGGATTTGGTGTTATTTCTGCGGATGTTGTTATTTGTTATAAATAATAAACAATCAAAGTCGAATCTTAGACATGACCTCAAATCTGAATGTACGAGTATATAGTTATAATTATTTCAAAATCGTCATAAAATTAAATATTATATTATTCGTAAAAGTTGTAAAAGAGCTTCCTCGCTCGAAAATCCAATTGATTAAATGTCTATAATATTCTGCAAATCTGTACCTGGCTATTTTGATCTGTACACTGAACCTTAAAGCCTATTACAGCTATGTTCAAATTCTCTAACGAAACCTCTATAACAAAATTAATAAAATATTGAAATATTTTCTGCCGGGGAGGTAATTGAAATTAGGGATGTGTTAAAAATAATAATTATAATCATCCTAGAAATATTTCGTAAGTTTAATGATGACGGCCTCCATGGTCAAGGGGTGAGACTCTACGAATCCGAAGATCGCGGGTTCAAATCCTGACGTGCGCAAGTAAGTTTTATTTCATTCATTTGTGCTGTATCACAATTATTTCATTTAGAAATAATATATAGTATATTTTCGCATGTTCCAGAGTGGAAGATACTCTCAGTATTGCCCTGGTGAAAGACCACCATTCGGAATTGAAACGTTCCTTGAAATGGCTTTTAACCGTGTTTGGTGATTTTTCCCACCTTCCTCTTTCTCTTCCTCTTCTCCTTCCCCTCCCCAATACCTTCAGCCTCACAAAATTCCCCAATTGGTGATTCCATAATCACACTGGCTCCAGACGGTTGGGAACAGTTGGGACTCTTGTGCGGTATTCATATAAAAAAAAGTTTTATTAATCTGGAGTGACCTGCCGGGTAAGTATGTTTCTGTGCCTATTTGTACGTAATAATAAAAACCCTAGCAAATAATATTTGTACAGCGCCCCTGGGGTGATTTTTCATAACAGCGCTGGGCAAATCATTCAATTATTAAAGATAAAGTGACTCTTGTATTATTTATTGTGGAATATTTGTTAATCATTTTAAATGCTAAGGGTCTAAGCAATCAATGATTTTAATGAATCAACAAGGGTTCGTGTTCATAAATAATTACATGGCAGAATAATTAAGTGTGTGCGAGCCACCGTGTTTTCCGTACGCTCCCGTGTTGAGAGTTTGTCGCGCAATATTCATTCGTGTAGGTATTAGGACTGTCAAATAGGTACACGACCTTTTTCAGAAAATCCAAACAAACGGGTCTCAACGACAATGTTTACAATTGCTTTTTAATGAGACAAACAAAGCGAAAGTCGTACGTAAAAGGACGTGTTAAACTTTCAATGGGTTTAATTTAACGAATACAACCCACGCCATTCAAGCGCGCATACCACGAGCACATACGTTACTCGATGTAATATAACTAACCGTTGAAAATAACAGCTGAACACCCTCAACGCTCAACGCCATTGACGAAAAACAACGAAAACCGTTAGATACAATTAATGATGTCAATAACTGTTGTGTGTTTTCTTGATAATAAAACTCCACTTACAACACTTCCTTATTTTTTTATTTTTTTTTATTTATTTAATATAATAATTTTTTTTTACAGAGAGTATATAAAAATAAGACATGATTCATATAGTGTAACAAAAAATATATTATAGCTATTCCTCACCATGAAGAAACAAGGTTCTTGTGTTTGGTGAGTGATTATCGCTTAATTAATCAAATCATAACTTAAAGTATTGTTGTACAATAGCAGGAAAATATGAATTTGTCGTGTAAATTTTGTAATTTATCACTATTAAAGAAAATGAAAAGAAAGTAGAAGAAAAGAAGAGAAGATAATAATAAAAGACAAAAAAATCTAATAATAATAATAAAATTTTTTTTAAATTGTTACAGTAGTTTGAGGTAATTTTTTAATCTATGTTGAAATTCATGGATATTTTCTATAATTTTAAGATCAGTTGGCAGATTGTTAAAAAAAGTTATTCCTAGATATAGGTATGTGTTTTGCGTATGCTTAGTATTGAATGGCGGGATTTTAATGTTTTGTTGATACCTTGCGGATATATTAAATTGTAATTTATTTAACGTTTTTTCTTTAAAGATTTGAATAATTGCATATTTTTTATAAATTTTATCTACTGTAGGTACATTGAATATTGTAAAAAGCTTTTCAGTGGAAAATGATGATGGTTTTTTTTAAATTACCTTTATTATCAATCTTTGAATTATTTTAAGTGGACTTAAAATATTATCATATGTTCCCCCCCAGCCAATAATTCCATATTGTAAAATAGACTGAACAATTGCATAGTACACTCTTTTTAGGTTTTCTAGTCTAAGAATATTTCTTAGTCTTATAAATATATATATACATTTTCTAATTCGTTTAACAAGTTCACAAATATGTGTTTTCCATTTAAAATGCTGGTCTATATATACACCAAGGTATTTAATTTCGGAAGTTGGACTAAGTATTGAACATGCTTGATTACAATTGATTCTGTTGCAGTTACTTTGGTGTATTATAATTTTTATTTCTGGTTTTGATTTAAATTTATTGATAGAGAAAGGAATAAATTTTGTTTTTTCAGTGTTAAGGGAGAGTAGATTATTATCGAACCAATTTTTTAATATATTAATATCAGTATTTGCTAGCTTGTTAATAGAATTCCAGTCAGTACCTTCAATTATTATGACAGTGTCGTCAGCATAAGATATTATTTTTCCGTTTAGCTTTTGCATGAATATGTCATTTACATAGATGATAAAAAGTAGAGGTCCCAGTACTGTACCTTGAGGTATGCCAAAATTACTTGTTTTTTTATGACTAAGTACCTCGTTTATTTTTACCACTTGAGGACGTTTGAAAAGATAGCTTTTTATCCATTCCAGAGCTGTACTATTTATTCCAATGTTGCTTAATTTAATTATAAGTTTGTCATGAGATATGCTATCAAACGCTTTTTGAGATCTATAAAAATTCCAAGGCATTTTAGTGATTTATCTAATGAAGTGTGAATAAGGCTAGTTAATTTTGAAATTGCATCCTGTGTGCTTCTACTTTCCATAAAGCCGAATTGATTTTCGTGAATTATGCTATTACATTTTATAAACTGGTTAAGTCTTTTTTTTACAAGTTTTTCAAAAATTTTTGCAATATTTGAGATTACTGAAATGGGACGGTAATTATTAACATCTTCGGGATTACCAGACTTAAATATTGGAGTTATGGTAGTTTGTTTGTAATTACATGGAAATACTCCGCATTGGAAACTTGTGTTGATTATATGCATTAACGGTTTAGAAATTTTGTTTTTAATATTTTTTAAAATGTTAATTGTAATTCTATCAAAACCTGGGGCAGAGCCTCCTTTCATGCCGTTTATAATAGTTACTATTTCGTCCTCTGTGGTGAGTTGAAATGTTGACATTTTATTTTTAACATCAACATTACAGTCTGGAATTGTTATATTTGGATCTTTGTGTATGAGATTAGCAAGATTTTCTCCTATATTTGCAAAGAATTCGTTAAATATATTTGCAGCTTTTAAAGGGTTCTCTTTGCAACATGTTTTCGAATTATCATGAATAATAGTGCTGATTTCATTGTTTTTATACTTTTTTTTGTCCATTATCTCATTTATAATCGTCCATACTCCTTTGTCATTTTCAACCTGTATCAACTTCTGTTTGTAATAGCTTTCTTTTGTATGTTTTATGATATATGAGAGTTTATTTTTATATGCTTTAAAATGTCTTATATACTCGTATATATAAAATCAATGTTTCTCTTTCTGTCTGTCCTCGATTGTCTCGAAATTTTACCGGTTTCGCTGAAAATTGCACAGTTTGCTCTTATTAGTGCCGGGAAGATTTGAAGAGTAGTTTGAATGAAATTCAATATGTAAAACTGTTACTATAATGTTTTTAAATTAGCATTAAATGTTGTATTGAGGTTAGCCCATAGATATACCACTCTAGTTAGCCACATATTACATATTCAAAAGAAGAAGGTCTGTTTGGGTAGATTTTCAAAATTGAAAACACAAGTAGGTTACCTACTTAAGAATTTTATTATATATAAATATTTTGAAAAAATAAATGTTTCGAATGAAATAAAATTTTAAAATTAATGTTTCTTCATTTCTTTGTTTATAAATAGTGAAAGTCGTCGCGAGGCCTTACTTTCGCTGTCAAATCAATTATGGCACCCAAACGACTAGTAAGAATTCATAACTTCATAACTTTAATCCAAAAAAAAATTGCGAGCAAGTCCGGGTACACACCAGCGAGTAAATAATAAAAAAATATGTATTCAATAGTTGACAATCGTCAACGATAGCGGCGTTTTTTCGAATTGTCGTTATCTTCCAGTACCAGGAGCACATACGATACGAAGAGAGGTGGGAGTTCTACATATTATCCTGCACGACCGGTAGATCACATTCCAAACTGCGGGGGGTACTTAACCTGCTCCGTATCGACAGTTCGAATGTTCAATTTCTGATATTTTGCCTTTTCTGCTATATTTGCGGTGCCTAATGAGAGCAATTGAATCCCACACAACACCGAACGAATTATTTTATTCGATTTTTATGTTCGATAATTGCTCACTTTATCCACTGAGCAATTTTGAATTTATTTTAAATTCTTTTATAGTACCTTCGCGTTTAATGGATTTTTTCCCATGCAACACCAATTATTATATAAATAAAGAATTAGTAACTAATGAATGAATTAAAAATTACTTTCTATCAATATGATATGTATATATTAATAAAGTAATGATTACAAAGTAATTTTTAATTAATTTATTAATAATGACGCCACAAGGTGAATACTTATCTTTAAAAAAAATTATAATAAGTAACTAATTTATTTAACAAAATAAGTACAGCCTGACATTTAAAAGGTTTTAAATGACAACACCAAGATGGTTCACAGAAAAATTAAAGCAAGTTTAAAAAGCACAATTGTCCAAATACTAATCTTAGAAAATTAGTAGGAGTTTTCGAAAGCAGATGATTCTCCATCATATTCTAAGACAAATTATACATGTAAATTTTTTTTCAATATATTTTTTATAACTTATTGAAGTTTGTAAACCTCATTGTAATATTTAATCATTGAAGAAGATAATATTAACGGAACAGAGTATATCCGAGACTCTGTTCCGATTGCAATTGAGTTCGGGATGAAACTTTGCAATCATCATAAGGATAGTAGCCAATAATATGGGATTTATAAAAATGGAGGATAATATTAACAAGTCTTGAACTTGAAGTATGATATTGGTGTAAATGGCTTAAATTGAACTGGTCTCATTAGCTTAATTGGTTATGCGGATAGGTAGAGGTCCTGGGTTCGAGTCCCAGATGCGACTGAAATCTTTTTAATTTCTGTTGTTTTTTCGGTTTCGTGGTTCATTTTGGGATGTGTTAATATTATCTTCTTCAATAATAATTTTTTTTTATTATTGAAGATTTGGCAAGGAAGATACATGGATGGGTGTTTTTCGTCCATTTATGTATATGATTGTCTGAAAATATGAGTTTTAAGTTCTGACAGGCTGCAGGGTTCGAAGTGAAGAGCCAGCCCAATATCGACCACCACAATGAATACATTATCGAAAAGTAACTTAAAACCGTAAGTATAATAAAAAAGCATAGATAAAAACACACGCGTTATGTTCGATACTGAAAGCATTTTAAAATCATAAATACATGTGGTTTCTTTGCACAAATTCCAGACATAAACCTCGGCAAGGCATCGAAGGGAACCGCAAAAATTCAATAAAAATATCTGTTAAGGTTTTGCGATGGTCCAACAGCCGAAATTTTCCGTCCGATATCGCCCGAATAATTTAAACATGCGGTCTGTCCGAAATGTGTTATGCCATGTGACGTTGGTGAACTTTTATGTCCGCGCTGTGAAGTGCTGATCGAATCCCGATGACTCATTGTCTCAATAAAACTGTCTTCGGATGTCTAAAAAAAGAATCCGCAAAAAAGAATCCATACGGCCGTTCTTCCCAACCTTACTGAGTAACTGCTGAGCCGAAATTTTGCCTCAGCACTGTTCAAATGCACAAATTCGCCTTTCCCAACGAAATTCTTAGTCAAACTTGCGATCATGTTAAGTTATCGATTTCTGTGGATTAAATTTCTCCTCAGTAAAAGACTAGTTATCAAAAGTGTCAACAGAGTGTCAAATGACAGCGTAAACGTCAAATGTCATAGATATCTATGGTCAAACGTCATTCGTTTCGCGAACTATTTTTTGTATCTATTGTGTATTGACAATTTTGAATATGGAGAGCGAAAATGAAGATATTTTTAATGTAATACCAATAGCGGTTATTGACAGCGAATATGAAGACAGCGACGATGAAAATATTATTGACAATTATTGATTGAAAATTGAAAGAACGCACGAAAGACAAATGTCAAAAAAGTCTACTTCCGTTTTCGCGGCAATTTAGTAAAAGTCAAGCTAACACTTTATTTTTAACATATAAAATATATATAAAATGTTGGTGTTTGTATTACAATATTTAAGACAAATAATACGTATTCATAATAAATAGAAAATTAACGCGTCTATGTTAATTTAACTTTGGAAGTTCTTACTTTGATGTCATTTTATTGACTATGAACGTGTGGGGGTACAATTATATTTTCCATAGAAGTGGGCGAGTCCTTCATAGACAATTTAGGAAGTTCAAAGATAAAAAATGTTTGGAGACAGTCAAATAGAGCGAATACTTAACAAAACACTTGGCTGATCGGTGGCTGAGATTGATCATTCGAAAAGTTGGGGAGAACGGCTGTTAGTATCGTACTGTATGACAAAGATTATATACTTTCCTTGGTCCCTCCATATACAATAGATTAAACACCCAACTACAAAAACTTTGTTCAAGAAATGTATTTTGATAGAAAGCCGTCACTTTGTGGTTAGACATATTTAATGAAAATAAAACAATAACTTTGTTTATAACCACGAGAATTTTATTTAATTTTATAAGGACCGACCGGTTTCGCTTAACACAAGCATCATCAGGGTTCAAAATTAAACTGGTTAAATTTTGTACCCTGATGTTTAAACAAAAGGTATTGTTTAATTTTCATTAGAAATGTATTCAATAATAGATTTTAAAATCTTTCGGCTGCTGAAAATATCATACATACCATCGCGTAAATTTATTTTAATCTATTTTTCTATTGTTTTCACTTTTCTGAATTGTTTTTATATTATGCTGTGACGAGTATTTTTATTTTTATGCGTATTTTTATTGTTGTTTTATTTCAATCTACCTTAAATTTTTACTTTGTAAAACTATTATATATAATGTTTCGCGTAAATTTGACTCACTCCTGCATTGTTTTTATATTAGGTAGATAGTGATAAGGATTTTTATTTAAAGTGTCCTTGTAAGTCCTTTGAATCCACATGATTGTTGTTTATTAATATCAATTATTATCTTGTAAAATATATTCTACGTCTTGCTCATATTTTTCAACACAAAGCTCTCCTTTGCGGTCTCTGAAACCACACATTTTCGGATGTGACTTATGGTCAAAATTTCAAATATCAATTTTTTTTATTCTGAGGTCAACTTTGTCTGCTGGAGATGTACGCTGGACCCAATAAACTGGATTCAAATAATAAATTATACAGTTTCTCTTCAAGTTTGGTATTCACTTTATGACGTCATTTATAACAAATTTGATATTTTAGAAATCAGAAAAAGTGTTAAGAGTCAATTAAATGTAATTAATAATCCTTTTTAAATAAACATCTCTTTAATTTATTTTCATATTAATATTGATAATTATTATTATATTTCTAATAATGTTTTATAATAATTTTTATTAACAATTAATTAATTAATTAGTTAAATACTTTAATCAATTTTTGTGTATGTATATAATTTGTCTATTCTTACATTATTGTGTTCTATGTTTATCATTTTTCAGTATTCTATATATTCCTGATGATAAAAGCATCGCTATAGCAACATGTTGATATGTATATATTAATAAAGTGGTGAATACAAAGTAATTTTTTATTAATTTATTAATTAAATATATGAACCCCGCTGGTATCAAATGTTTGGGACTCTTGTGCGGTATTAAAAAAAGCGAAAATATCTCTATTAAACATGTAATTGTAATACGGAATATAATGATTGAAAGTCTATTTACTGTTTTATTTGTCCAACTTCCTCCAGATTATCTGATCTTGTTGTGTAATATTGATCCGAATGTCCACATAAAAAATGTGGTTTTTGGTGGAATTGAGTAATGAGCGATTCCAAAGAAATCTCGGTTGTTTTCCAATCCACTTCGGAAAATGATACGAACAATGTAAATAACCCTTATTAATACATCTTCTAAATTACATCGGAATAGTAAATTCACTTTGTAATATATTAATATTTCTCTGATATGGCCTGTTTCAATATTAAAAAAGTTTTTTGGTTATTGGAGTGGAAAAAAATATGTGCTTGCCATGATCGTGTCTTTATTAGAAATGGGATTTGGCTAGAATTTTTCGATCAAAAATAATCATTATGATATTTATTTCATGTTTTGAAATCAATCAGTCAGATTGTATTGTCGACATTGTTTATTTTAATTATTAATTCTGCCAAACAGTCATACAGGAAAACTTATTAATTGTTTTGTATTTAATTCGTAGAACTCCATTTAATATATATATTTAATTGAATGGAAATCAACTATAAGAATTTGTTTCCTTACTGTGACAACTATTTCGATATTTGAACGAACAATCCCAATATAACATGAATTAATAAAGTAAGAAAATGACTTATTCCCCACTTCTCAGTATGTTCACAAGACCTAAACAATATAATACATTTAAATAAGTGAATAGCATTCGCGTTATTATAAAACGTTAAAGAAAACATTGTCATTGAATGCGGGTAAAACAGATTTTTCTCAGTAAATCGATTTTACCGGTAATAATTCATTTTAGGCAGCATAAAAATTGAAATTGGGTGGGGGTGAATAGAATCATATCCGATACACGTCACATATCTATTGTATCAAACGTAGCTAAAATATTTGAAAAAGTCGTAAGTCACAATTAACTAAGCACATCAAATCAAATAAAGTAATTAATGATAAGCAATTCGGCTTCCGAGAAAAATTGGGCACACAAGATGCAATCGCGAAATTAACCTCTATCATATATAATGCTCTCGACTCGGGAAACAAATGTTTAAGTATATTCATCGACCTGAGGAAAGCATTTGACAGCATATGCCATAAGTAACTAATTAAACAATTAGAAAATATTGGAATTCAAGGAACAGTAAAAGAATGGTTCAAAAGTTATTTACATAAACGACACCAACATGTAAAAATTAATAATATATTGAGCGAACCCACCTATTCAGAATTTGGAATCCCCCAAGGAACAGTTCTGGGACCAATACTGTTCATTATTTACGTAAATGACATGCTTGGTGTCCCAAAAATAGGAAAAATTATATCTTTTTCTGACGACACAGTATTAATCATAGAAAAAAAAACTTGGGAAGAAGCCTATCGAACTGCGAATATTGAAATAAACAACCTGAAACAATGGCGGGATGACGATTACCTATCCTTAAACTCGGACAAAACTTACTTCATGACATTTTACACTATCGGACAAAAACCTTCATTCAACAAATTCCAAAATTATTATACATAGCTCTTGTAAAAATTATCCTGATAACTGTAATTCAACCGAATGCTCTACATTGACAAAAAAGAATCATATAAAATATTTGGGAATAACAATAGTTCAACACATAAAATGGACACAACATATTGCGCAAAATATTTAACGAATTCGAAAACTATATTCCTCAAACTAAGAAATATTTTACAAAAATCTATGCTACTGAAGGTGTACTATGCTTTAGCACAATCAATTCAACAATATGGAATAATAGGCTGGGATGGAGCGTTTAAAACTAACTTAGCCCCATTGGAAATAGTCCAAAGAAGACTGATTAAAATAATTCTAAAAAAATCATCTAATTTTTCTACCTGTGAGTTATTCAACGAATTTAGTCTTAGATTTAAATACAATATACCAAAAAAATTCATTACTTCAAATAATAATCCCTAAACTTAATACAGCAACAGTTCAACACCATTACACATATTCTGCCATAAAATGTTTTAACGAACTTCCCAAAGATATAAAAGATGAAAAAAAAAAGTTTTTTTAAGAAAAAACTTAAAATACATTTTACAAGAAACTAATTTTAGGTGTATATTATAAGTTCACGTGGAAAAAATGTATATATACATACATTATATAGATATACTGTATTTCTAAAAATTTCATTTCTTATATTTTATTTTTTAAATTAGTGTATAGACACCAGAACATCAAGTTCATGGTAAAAATTAATATGTAGAAATTATTAAATGTATAACAATAAATATTAGTACTCCCTAAACACGAGAATTTCTCAATTAGGGAGGTATTAAATTTTAAAAAAGGAAACTAAAAGGATTATTTATTAATAAAAAATAAAAATTTGTACTTTTAAATACACTTTTGTTATTACCATGTAAACAATGTTCTTAATTATGTCTAATAAATATCTGAAAAAAATGTAAGTAAGTAATCTCAACTTGCCCTAACCACAGTTTTCATGTTTATTTAGGGGGGGATTTTTATGTATATTTCGGTACAAGATATGTATATATAACTATTATTATTATTATTAAGATATGTATATTAATGACTTGAATGTGCAATGTCTTCTTCGATCGTCACCGACTTCTTCCACCATTCACTTTGGAATCATATACGAGTATTCTCCTTACACTCCTATTTTTGTGCATCCACTCTATACACTCAAAGTATGTAATCGTTCCTTCATTTTGATTTCGACAGATCGAATAATTGTAGAATAATATCGGGAGGAGGTTGTTTTTAGTCAAAGTTAAAAATGAATATTTTTGTATGCGTTTCTAAACATAAACAACCACCACGTGATCTTCTACTTTTCCCCTTCCACCACGTGATCTTCTACTTTTCTATTTGTCATTTTCTTATTTTTTTGTTTGTTTGTTAATTTTTAAATTTAATATAAATTAAATAACTTAATTATTAAGTTCTGCAAGCATTTTAGTATTTGTGTAATTGTGACAGCTGTTTCGGCATTCGAGGCAATTTTCAAATTGCGGTTAATCCGCATTGTGACGACCTATTTATTTGATTTTATTTACTCAGTCCCAATTCTAATTTGGACGGGTTTTTAAAAATAATGATTTATTATCGGTAAAACCGATTTAGTTAGAATATAAATAAGTTAAGTTCTACGAATTAAACACAAAAACAATTATTTTTTTAAACCTACCCAATGTGCAAGAAACCAGTATGTGTGGTGGTACAGTATACCACAAAATACACTACCACTCCACTTATTCCACGTGTTTATGTGATGAGAGTTCTCACCTCTATTCCTCGCCCATTCAGGTAGCCACCCTGTACCGCTATGCTTCGAAGAGCTCTGTTCTGGGACCCATTTGTTTATATGCACGTCATTGTGCAATATTCATGCAATATCATTAAAATATCAATATAATTAAAATAATTCAAATCTGTTTTACCCCATATTAATAATGGTAGGTTTTTCTTAATTGTTTTATAATGGTGTGAATACTATTCAAACAATGAATTTAGACGTATGTGATATATACTTGAATTGTTTTAAGGAATTCTATTATTTAAATCTCGTGAAAATATCGAGAAGCGGAGAAGAGATATTTTTAATTATTTTATTTATTAACGTAATATTCGGATCATTAGTTCTTTTGTTCATTTCTAGTTGTTCCGGTAAGTTTAAACTAAGACCCTGCTGCATGATAACAAGCTTTGTGAAGTAGACAGTTTTACATGAATCTTTGAAATGAGTAAAAAGCAACTTATTAAAGCATGTCGTCGCTGCATTCATAATATAGCTAATGTGCCGTTTCGTACATTCTGAGATGATCGAGAAAAACTGCTTTAATAAATAATTGCAGACTAGATTTGAAAAAATATTTTTTTCTAATTATTAGGCAAGCTTTCCAGCTAAACACATCTATTCTTTTTAGCAAATCTAGTCTTTGCAATTATTTTTTAAAGCAGTTTTTTCTCGATCATCTCAGAATGTACGAAACGGCACATAATCTATATTATATATGCAGCGACGATGTGTTAAGTAAGCAAATACCTTCAATATCATTGCAATGCTTCATCCCAGGGTGGGATTTGTCTACTCCAATGGCTGCGGTCCCTCGCCTGGGTCCATTCGCCTCCAGTCCTCTTTCGCATGGTGAAAGTGAAAATTTTTACATATTCTTTTGACAATCTCACTATATGGGAATATATATCATGGTAACCTCTGATTTCCATCTCCACTCTTGCTTAATATTTTAATATTTAACGTGAAATGTTGTCATGAACGTTTTGGCGGGAAAGTTTGAATGGGAAGCCATCAAACGCGGAATTAGCATTATCGACGGCACGCAGAATCAGTTGGTTCTCTGTAGGCGGGGGCCAACAATAACAGGCGACACGGAACAGGTAAACTTGGAGAGTGGAAACAATACAAGACTTGGATATGATTGATTCTCACCGTCAGTAGTGTTATCGCGGATGGTTTTGCGGTATTATTCCGTAGCAATTTTATAAGTTATTCTATAACTGAGCACCGTGAATCACATCAATCGCTGTTTGCAATCTTTAAAAAAACGGGCGTCAGGTGGGAATGCTGCCCTGCGGTGCATAATCAAGAAACATACACACCAAACGCGCTCCCAACATTTGTATGCGGTTGGTATTTGTCATGTGAGAAAGGGTCGTTGCTATAAAGCTATGTGTTTCTTTCCTCTGCAACATCAATCCCTTCAAGATCCATCCTTACAGATGACGTAGGCCCTGAAGAAAATTATTTTCCTCAATGCCACCTGTATGTAAATGTATTGTAAAAAAATAGTGATTATTAAGAGGATTTACGAAGGCAACAATATAATATCACTTCTACACAAATTAATAAACGTTTCACCACAATCTGCCTCGATGATGGACACTACAAGGCTGCCTGAAACATTGGCCAAAAGAGGAGGAACCGCAACGCGGTATAATATTCCAAAAAGTTATCACTGTAATACAAATTTTTGTTAATATTTTTTAAAAACCAAGTTACTGAGTGCATTTAGATGGGGTCTTGATGGTCATCAAATGTGATGGAGTTTGAAGCACGCTCATACGAGTGTGAGACTTGGCCTCCTCCACAAATGCTCTCCAATGGGTGTGGCTCGACGCCTCGGGCCATTCGCCCCCAGTCCTCAGTCAATCCCGTTCTGCTCCAATGCTCTTTCACACAGTCTATCCACTTCTCCCTTAGCCAGCTTCTGAGTTGCTTTCACCGTATCACCCACAGTCATTATTTCTGGTGTGCTGAATGCCTTGATGAAATAATAATAATAACCCTACTGTTTCCATTCTAGGATTTGTGATTCCCCGCGCCTCAAATGGAGTATTTTAAGAACCCTATTATTATTTGTTATCAACCCAACACATTCGTCCGCCTTGTCTCCGCCGCGGAGGGCACAACACCGGGCGCGCCGGAGAGGGGGGCGCCTCAGCGGGCACAACACCGGGCGCGCTGGAAAGGGAGGCGCTAGGTGGGCCTTACAACACCGGGCGCGCTGGGAAGGGGGGTGCGGATTGACTCGCGCAACAATCGCGGAGACGTCTTTAATTTCGGTAATGGATGTTTTCACAATTCAGAAATTCGTCAAAAAATGTGTTTTCCCCCCTAGTACGTATTTGAATATTGGAGAACTTTCGACGGATTTTTATAATATAAAGGTGTTTGATTTAATCACGCAGATTGCTTTTTATTGATGTTTTCGTCTTTAAAAATAATCTTGAAATGTTTTCTGCCGAGAAATGTCCAAATAATAGATTTCAACAATAATGTAGAAACATTATCAGTTAATTAAAATGAAAAATGCATTTTTTTCTGTCACATCATTTCCATTACGAGTTATAAATTGAATAAATTTCTATTAATTGATAAACTAAAGTTTTTAAGACAAGATTTTTGTGCATAGCGCAAAGGGTAACAATTATTTTTATAAACAATAATTATTAGCCTGAAACACTCATCCAAATTGAAAAAACCTTCCGAGAAAAGATAAATGCAAACACGCCAAGTTAATCAATATATACTAGTGTTTCATTCAATAATTACGGTTTTTATTATATTTCACCTGTAAACAACCAACTTTATTAGTATGAGGAAGGCTTGTAACGGCTAAATCCCTCAATAGGTGGCGCGGGTTTGCGATAAGCCGACGTAGCTCAATGATAGAGCATCTGACCGGATATTAGAAGGGTGCAGGTTCGAGTCCTGTCGGCGATATTTATCTTTTCTCGGAAGGTTTTTTCAATTTGGATGAGTGTTTCAGGCTAATAATTATTGTTTATGAATAAATTTCCATTAACTGCCAACGTGTTGTACAATTTTCAATTTTCCTTTTAAAACAACAGAAAAATATTGATCGAAACTAACTAGTAAAACCACGTATAACTGATGAAGTGTGTTTGAAGTTTACCCTTTTTAATATTTCTAGTGGGTCAGCCTCCAGGCAAACGTAATGCATAGCAAGGACATGCTTCAAGGTCACCCTGTTAAATTACGTGATCCAAAAATAATTTACTAATTTAAGAGGGTGGTTTTTAACCAAGCGCCCTCCTGAGTAAGCGCTGGCCCTAGGACACTCAGGACCACGCCAGATTTAACTGTTACTTTATTTTATTTGCGTACCATGTTATATTATGTCACTTTTGTATTTCTTCTATATTATTTTATCAGCGTATTGCAATTTTTCTTCTGTTCTTCTTATGTACAATATATATAACTATATGTAACGTGTGGGAATGCACCAACCTCCCCACATCCTGGAACACAAAACTAATTCAATTTTTATTTATTAATTATTTTTATTAAGATTTAAATCCTTATTTTAATATTCAATCATTGCAAAAAATAATATTAACATAACCTAAATCAAACATGAAAACGGAAAGAACGACAGAAAATAAAAATATTTCAGTCGCATCTGGGACTCGAACCAAGAACCTCTGCCTATCCGGGGCAACCGCTTAACCAACTTAGCTAATGAGACCAGTTCAATTTAATTAATTAATTCAATGGGATAAAAAATGGAGAATAATATTGACAAATCTTGAATTTGAGATGTGATATCAATGAAGATGACATAAATTGAACAGGTCTCATTAGCTAAGTTGGTTAAGCGGTTGCCCCGGAAAGGCAGAGGTTCTATGTTCGAGTCCCAGATGCGACTGAAATATTTTTATTTTCTGTCGTTTTTTTCCGTTTTTATGTTTGATTTAGGTTATGTTAATATTATTTTCTGCAATGACAAAAGTAATTATTATTATTAACCGGTGTTCCTCGGAACAGTTGCTGTCGAAAACCTTATTGGAAATATTCAGCGTCATTATGAAACCATTATAATTTTGAAACCCTTTTCAACGGCATGTTTGTGTGAGCTTCTCGGATGAGTTTTCTCAACCAATAAACAAGAATACGTCCTCCCCTGAGTTTTACTTCATGTGCCGTAGGCATTAGCTATATGACAGATAGTAACTTTTGTATCGACGATATGAGAATAGCTTTTCTGAAATATTTAAAAGTTGGCAAAACTATTGAGCTTTTATGTTTCACTAACAAATATCTCCATTGAAATCCATATTGTTAAAATCTCAATACATCATTACATTAATGTTAGTATTGTTAGTTAGATTCCCCTTACGGTAATAATCAAAGTTTTCCGTGACTTCGAAAATGTTTTCGATCACTGATTTAAGGTCTCAAAATGTTTTTCATAGATTTTTTTTCAATCGATTATTTTTTAGATTGTAAAGGTTGGTTACTTCACTGAATAAACATTTCAGTGGAAGTTTCTTCGAGATATTTATTTGCCAGTCAACTGTGAAACTTATTTGAATCCCCGAGGCATTTCCTATTGTTAATTTTAAAGTAACAAGTTTTCTTCTCACAATAACCTTTCGTTTTGTTTCTCAGGTAAATAAAAATAAAGTTTCGTTCCTTCCCTTTTAAAAACGACGAACAACGAAGACAAAGAAACGGGAAGTGTATTAAAAGAAGTTAAAATATAATGTGAAAGTTATTCTTTGAGAAACGAATAAGTTTTGATTTATTTTTACTTTGTACCTATTAAACGTGTGCGTTTTTTTAGTGCTAACTCAAATCGACCATAACAATTAAATTTATAATTTAATACTGAAAATTGTAATTAAATAATTGTAACAATCGATGGCATTGTCAAAAACTCGAAAGTTTTAAAATTATTTCTCCAAAAGATGTAAAACATCTTTGTGGAGTCATATTTATTAAACGAATTACAATTCTTTGTTTAAAATTACAGTTTTTAATATGTAAATATATATAAATATACGAGTATATATATGTTTCAGAATAATGACTAATTTTTGTTTGTGTTTCTAATTTATTATTTGTCTATGCTTGCCATTATATTTAGTAGGTATATTTTTTATCCTGGACGGGGAGCCTTGCTTCTGAAACATGTAGATATTTACATATTAAAAACAGTTGTTGTAAACAAAGTAATTGTCACTATTTTAATTATTTAGTAGTTAATTTCTTGTTTAAGAATCAACGTATTTGGGAAGTTTGTGTTAATGGATTCCTATAAGTTGAGTCTATTTATAGTTAATATAACAGATTATTAAAAGGAGTGTTAGTTTAAGATTTGTGATTAATGAAGCGACTCACCAATGGTTAACAGGTCGAGATGATTTGTTTGTATAACGGTTATAAAAGCTTATGATTAGATTTACACAATATAAATGAGAACACGAGATAACAAGTAATTTGAATTGAACACGGAACAAAGGGAGATAGTCTAATCTAGCCGAACAACAGGAAGAGAATAATGCCATTAGGGAAAACCGGCGACTGTAAAGTAACTGTAGATGTCACTAGTATCGCCGTACTTTAGGTGTTTGATGGCTATCAAAATAGTGAATCTTAGTGGCTAGTTCAGCAGGTAACTACACTAGCCTTGCCCGAGTTTAAATTAATTATTACTTACAGTCTGACATTTAAAAGTAGACAAAAATTAAGGGCGCTGCAATCGTTTAAAATGTTTTTACATGCCGATTCTAGATGTTCCGTATTGGGAACCAAATGACAGTCCTCATAATATCCGTTCTATCTCCCTTTCTTTTAACGTTAGACATGTGTTTTAGAAAGAGAGAATATTATGATAGTTGACTCAAAGGGACACAAAGATGGCTCAAAAAAAAAAGGTTGAAAAAACCACAATGGTCCAAGTGTATATGTTTCACTTTAATCAAAGAGTGTTCAGAAATTACTACTAGGTACTACTTTTCCGAAAGGAGATGATTCTACACCATATTCTTAGATTTATGTTTAAACTTTATTATTAGAAAAGAAGATAAATATAATTGCCTTGTTTCATATCTGATTAAATTGTGTTAATTCACACTTTATTCATTCAAAATAATATGTAATATGTTTGCGGTACGTTCCAGAGTGGTCGATAATGTCAGAATCGCCCTGGTGAAAGACCACCATTAAGAATCGAAACTTTGCTTGAAATGGCTTTAGCCGTGTTTGGTGACCAGATCTGAATAGCCAGGTACTGCCCCACCTTCTAAAAAAAATCTTTTAAATGAGTACCGCACAAGAGTATGGCATCGCAATCGGGGTATGTTATGAGGCTTAAGGTATTGGGAAGAGAAAGGAGAAGGGGAAGAGGATGGTTGGAAAGTACTTAGCTACTCAGATATGGTTACCAAACACAGCTAAAGCCATTTCAAGCAACATTTCTATTTTGAATGGTGGTCTTTCACCAGGGCGATACTAAAAGCATCTACCACTCTGGAATATGCCACAAATATACTGTGTTATTTTAAATAATAAATTGTGAAATAACACAAATAAATCAAATAAAATTTACTTGCGTACGCCATCTCCTTCCCCTTTTCAATGCTTTCAGCCTCGCAATATACCACAATTGGCGATGCCAAAGTCTCACTAGCTCCTGACGGTTGGGAGCAGTTGGGACTCTTCTGTGGTATCAGATAAAAGACAAAGGCAGTAGCTTGGTGTCGCCATAGTAATGACATTTTGTAGTACAATAATAATTTATATCCACTATTAAACGCTAAGCTACACAGATCAAACAGTACCTACCTAATAAATAGCAATAAATAAATAAAAAAGTGAAAATAACCTTCCAAATTCACGCAGTTGTTAAATTATAATGCTAATCGATACTTAAACATATAGTTTATCTCTAACAAACATTGGAAAAAGGCGATAAAGGAAGGAAGCTGTTAAAATATCGGAAGGACGACTTTTATATTTTCGTTCAAGTTCTTGTGATCGATGTATATCTACTTAAGAGGAACGGCTGCGCGGCCTGTATCAAACAAAACTTAATTTTCGATTTGAGGCCAAAATACTAACCTAAACCTAATGTTATTTATTTTCATATGTATTAAAACGTATGGCAAATACCTAGTACGGAAAAGAAGTTTTAAAAAAAATTGAACTTACAAAATTAAGGCTACTGAAGAAATCGATTTTTCATGATTTCAAAGGCAACTTTAGTAATTATCGTTGGGCGATCTACTATCAAAATATAATGTAAAAAATAGAAAAGTAACAATTATTTTTATAAACAATAATTATTAGCCTGAAAGACTCATCCAAATTGAAAAAAACCTTTCCGAGCAAAGATAAATGTCGCCGACAGGACTCGAACCTGCACCCTTCTGATTGCCGGTCAGATGCTCTACCATTGAGCTACGTCGGCTTATCGCAAACCCGCCAAGTTAATCAATATATACTAGTGTTTCATTTAATAATTACGGTTTTTTTATTATATTTCAAAGGTTTTTTTCAATTTGGATGAGTGTTTCAGGCTAATAATTATTGTTTATAAAAATAATTGTTACCCTTTGCGCTATGCACAAAAATCTTGTCTTAAGTTTTTAAGAACTTTAGTTTTTCAATTAATAAATAGAAAAGTGTTGAAATAAGCATTACGATTGACTAAAATTTATAATTTCTTCAAACCATTGATATTCATTTTGTGGCGTCAGTATTAATAAATTAATTATAAAATTACTTTGTATTCACCATTTTATTAATACACACAGATATCAACATGTCTCGAAATCTATGCTTTCTTCATCGGGAATATTATTATTCAATATATTCCTGATGAAGAAAGCATCTCTTTCGAAATATGTTGATATCTGTGTATGTTAATAAAATTGTGAATGGTGAACAAAAATTTGCCGTACATAATTTAAAATATGTGGGTATTTTGGCCTCAAATCCAAAATTCAGTTTTGTATGAAATAGACCGCGCAGCCGTTCCTCTTAACATCTATGATAACCTTGCATATGCTACATTGTATGTGTCCCCTGATGAGATAAACCGAAAGAACTGTATTGTGGGCGTGTCTGTGTCAATTTAATTTTTCCGTACACTCTTGGTGAAATTAATTCAAACATTTCCAGGTATCGAAGTTCTATCAATTAGTTTATTTTTATTTTTACATTAACTCCACACAGGAAGCCCGGAGTAAAACAATTTCCCTCAGGATCAATGTCATCTTTGAGGGTGCTGTACGGAGAGTCTTTTTGAGGATAGGAAGAAGTGAATATTGGTCACCTCATTACACGGGATGCATGTTATAGGAGGGGGTAAATACAGAGGCCGGCAAATCGTTCCATAGCCGGGATATTAAACTCCAGAACGACTCGTAAAAATGACCCATTCTCGTGTAATAAATGTCAACCGTGTACAAATATCGGGCGTGCTTTTGGCGTGTTTTCCGAATATGCACCGGTGCCGAAGGGATCAATGACGCCAGTTCCTCAGAGTATCTTCCATTGAAACACCGATAAAACGAGGACAGCATTCCCACCTGACGCCAGTGCTCTAAATATTGCAATCCGTTTGTCAAGTTAGGGGAATCTATCAAACGGACCACCCATTTCTGCACAGAGACAGACGTTTTTTCAGGTATTTTGGAGGTCAAGACCAGAGGTGGCTGAAAAATTTAACAGTGGGGTGCACTTAATTATTAATGGAAACTTCGCGCAAAAGGCCCAACTGCTCTAATCCAGTAGGAATATCGCATCCCCATGACTTATTTAATACTTCAAATGAAGGTGGTGAGGTAAAGAGAAGCCGGAAAGTACTTCAGATCTGGTCAACAAATACGGCTGATGCCATTTCGAGAAATGTTTCCAATGTGATGGTGATCTTTCACCATGACGATACGGTGAGTATCTACCAGAGTAGATAATCAATTTCATTTGTATATCTGTGGTCGAGGTCTGACATAAGTTTGTTCGAATGGTCTTACATATGTTTTCTTTCAAATCGGTGTAAATCACACTTCTAGCTTCTTAGTTCTTATATAAATTGGTTCGCATAGTCTAATATAAGTATCGTATCAAATCCGTGAAAATCACCCTTCTTGCTTATTAAATCTTATATAAATTGGTTAGATTTTTTTATTTCAAATCGGCGTAAATCACACTTCTAGCTTCTAGGAATTATCTGTTCAGTGTCTCTTTCCTTTTCAATGATAATAATATTTACTTTGATATTATGAGGGTTTATGTTAACCGTCATACGACCAACTTAATGGCAGTTGTTAAACGAAAAAGTTAAACGATTGAACTGAATTTTCCACTACGGAGACACTAAAGGCTGAACCGGCAGTAAATACGTAAGTTTTACTACGGCTTTTACGATTACGCGGGGCAAAAAAATAATTTCAAGGGACGTTAACTTTGTGGTAACTTATTTTTTGTCTACTTGGCATTCTGCGGGCTTTAAAGAATGTTGCCATCTTTAATAAAAAGATAATAATAACTTTCATCGACGCATAATTTACGATATACGGCTTAAACTATTCTGTTTTTGGTTGAAGCCCACCGGTTTCGGAAATGACATGCATTCTTCAAAGCAAGCGTAAATAAATTAATGTAAGTGGGTCTGTAATCTTGTTGAATTCCTTATAAAATTTGAAAAGATTCTTATAATTAGATTGTAATGATTGTGCAGCATTCTATATTGGCAAAACGCAATGTCAATATTAGAATTAAAGAACATCTTAGATGACTAAATAATAACGGTTTTTCAGAATTCGCCAATCACCTTATTGATAAAGATTATACCTTCATTCAAAGCACCGGTGCTAATATTCTTCATAAAAATGACCATGGAAACACATTAAATAATTTAGAATCACTCGAAATGAAGAAAGCAGTTAAAACCAAAAATTAAATTCTTAATAATCAACTAAATGTGTCCAATAGCCCAATATTAGGTATATTTCCTATAATCTCGTAAAATTTCCCATCCCATAATCACCTGTCTCTTTCTCTCTGTTATTATGTCAGATTTTTTACTCATTTTTTCTTTGTTCTATGTTATGTTCTGTCTTATTCTATTTTGTATATATAAACACACACTATGTATTTTTGATCAGTTTAATTTTTGTACCCTCAAGATGCTTATGTTAAGCGAAACCGGTCGGTCGTAATAAAATTAAATAAAATTCGTGGTTATAAACAAAGTTATTGTTTTATTTTTATTAAAGATAATATTACAATACATTTATTGACAGTTAACAGGGTGGTAGATACCCACCATTGGTATCGCACTGGAGACAGACCAGAATGGAAACGTAGATTGAAATGACTTTATCGGTGATCAGATCTGATTAGCCGGGTACTTCTAAACCTTCATATCCCTCGTTTCCTTCCCTTCTCCATTGACTTAAGCCTCAAAACGTACACTGATTGGGAGCTTATTTATTTTTTTATAGTATCGAATCTAAGCGATGATAGAACGGGTTGAAAATCATTTTTCACACTAATGACGTTCGATAAAGTATTCACAAATCACGCTTTGTTGTCATCACAGCGTGAACTAATTGCTTCTTTGAGTCTACAGTCTAGACAATAAAATTTCGTGTAAAGAGAAAACCGTTATTCTCTCTTTCTAAAACATATATCTGTACATAAGAAAAAAGGAGATCGAACGAGTTTTATGAGGACTGTCATTTGGTGGCAGATATGGCACAACGTGAACCGAGTGGTTCTAACATGCATATTATCTTAACTATGCAACGCATTTTAAGAATTTATGATAAATATTGTAAATTTTAAGGAAGTTAAATAAATTGTGTCCAAAATATATATAAATATATTATAGTTGACAAGCATAACATAAATAAATAATATTATGGTCCTTTAAAACATGTTGATGTGTAAGAAGATGATGGGGGGGAAATACTAGAAATGTTTTAAAATATCTGCTTAGTGTTACTATGATGATCATTTCTCGTGCATCCCTTTCACAAACGAAACATTAAAAACCTCCAATGAAATCATACGACATCGCAAAATTATTTTATTAAACCCAGATGAAAACAGGGATGAAATTTATTCCAAATTTAATCATCTCTCCAAGCATTTGCCCATTTAATTTATTGAGGGTGTAGTAATTTTAGCAAGTGCTATAAGAGCAAAGAAACCCGAGAGCCCACGCCAAATGAAACTAATTACCCCCTGAACATAAACATGCTCGCGGGAGTTACAGCAAGAAGGTAACGAACGTGTCTTTAATTAATTTATGATCTGTTCAATGGTATGCCTACGTTGCCTACCTAATCTGCGTGCGCAGTGTCCAATTCACGCTTCACGTACTGTGAACGAGAGGTCGTCAACCAAAACATTTTTCATCAAAACACAATAATATTTAAATTGATAGTTACTTACAACGAAACTTGTCCTACAGTTCGTTATTGGATATATTTCCCGTTAACCTAAAACTCTCCACTTTCTCTTAATCCCTCCCTCCTTTGACTTTTATATATTGTCCCATTCTATGTGTAAGAATATCTCTGTCTCACTATACCATTGTATCATTTTATATTATGTCTACCTCTTATTCTTTTTTGTATTATGTCTCACTTATACGTATGTTCACTCTTATATTTAAAATTATAGTTACTTACAACGAAACTTGTCCTACAGTCCTATATTAGATATTTTTCCTCTTAACTCAAAATTTCCCAGTTCCTCCTTTGACTTTGAGATGTTCCCAATTGACAAAGAACACTCCCTCCCCAGTCCTCTACCTACCCTCCTTCTTCCCCTGTAATTCAATCTATAACACATGTGTAACAGGGTTTCTGCCCTGAAGACGCTACGGCGGTAGTGATACCAAGTCGGCAACAAGTACATAAATAAAGGTGATGTAAACAAGGTGTTTTATTTCTAATTGTAATTTCATGAATTATTGAATGAAACAACATGAATTATTCAATTTTTTATTATAAATTATTTTTATTGAGATTTAAAAACCTCATTTTAATATTTAATCATTATAAAAAATAATATTAATATAACCTAAATGAAATATGAAAACGGAAAAAAATTAGAGAAAATAAAAATATTTCAGTCGCATCTGGGACTCGAACCCAGAACCTCTGCCTATCCGGGGCAACCGCTTAACCAACTTAGCTAATGAGACGAGTTCAATTTATGCCATCTTCATCGATATCATATCTCAAATTCAAGATTTGTTAATATAATTCTCCATTTTTTTATGCCATATTATTGGCAGCTATCTTTATAATGATCACAAAGTTAAGGAACACAATTGCAAACTAGACAGTGTCTTCGGATTAATATCCAATTTTTTATTAATATCGGACATCTATTGTCTTTTTATAAAAGTCTAAAGAACATATTCATTTTAGGTTATGTTAATATTATTTTCTACAATGATTAAACATGAATTATTGCTCAATGAAAAAAAGATTTAGAGAAACTCGGGCAATGTATGAAAATATCAAATGATACTGTAATATTAAATTGACATAATATAGAAAGGGGATTCTAGGCAACAGTTCTTTGCAATGTTAAAAACTTTTCAGCCCATTAGAAACAACGTTGTTGGAAGCATGTATTTTTTTCTTTACAAATCAGATTTCCAGTAGGTACATTAATTAGCAAAAACTATTATTTCACTTTCCGAAGGTATGCGTTATATTCTAAAAGCTCTGTATGACGATGACTTTTCTCTCCTGAGATAACATAACGTACCTTACAATTGCAAATACCTACACAGTTCACTGTATTTTTAAATGTACCGAATCAAAGAGCAAAATTTTTTTAATTTTTATAAAAAGAAATAACTTGCAAAATTTTGTTCGAAAATTGTTTAAGATCCCTCCAATAATTATGTACCTTGCCAAATTGACCTCCGGAGGTGTAGCGAGGTGGTGATTAATACACATAAAATCCTCGCCACTGTTTATTCGGCCAACCAATGAGCTTTTACAGCCAATTGCAGGGGCATTGAACCTTTCAGGCATGTAATTATCGACATCGACAATGTATTTTGTTTTTCTACTCTTCTCATAATTAACATAAATCTTCAAGGTGGTCTTTTTAAAGAGAAGGAACGTTGAAATTCGGGGTATATTTTAATTCATGCTATACATTACTAAGTTAACAAATCTAAGTGTTAAAGGTAATGTTTTCTGAAAAAATTGTCGGGTGTATCGTAATCCATCAACGCTGTAAACCTTGTGGAGAGTTCTGGCCGCTTCGAAGAGTGCCTTTACACTTGCTGGTTTTCCGCTGTCTCTCTGCAGTTCCTTATGATAATGATTCGGTGTTCACATCATCACTATCTAGTCAAGTGTGAGCCATCCAACATCCCTGCGTCCTGTAGGCTAATCCTGAAAATCATTTTCTTACTGGAGAATTAAGTATCCGTGATTATGTTTAGTTGAAAATTTGGCACGTCTTAATTTTAGTTATCGACATGGAGGACATCGAAATTTTATTCGTTGTGATTTCATCCTACACCTAAAAGAGTTTTCAAAAAAAAATTCAGGACTGAATTCAATTCTGATAACCAGGTTGTTCCCCAGTGATGGGTGGATCGATGAAGCTAGAATTTAGATGCTCCTGGAATTAAGGTATCTTTCTTCACCGTTTATGATTTTACTGCTTTCTTTCCATATATACAATGACGCGTATTTTACGAGTCAACAAAAAACGTTCATAAAATATTCAATTTCGAAGCCATAAACTGGCTCGGTTTGGTCAGGGCGCAAGGGTTTGTGGAAGTGCATAATTGAGGCGCCGAATATCGCAACTTTCAGCCAAAAGCAAAAGCCAACAACCAACAGCCGGCAACCGTTATGGAAACTTATTAATGGTGGATGGGCGGCCATCTTATTTATGTATTCACGCGGAAAGAATTGAGAAAGAAGTGTTGCAAACACTTCGGCAACAGGGGAGGACCGGCCGACTGGCCTTGCGGGATACCGAAAAATCTTTGGATTGACTCTCATCACCTACAAGCAAAATTTGATGTTTTGGATGTTCTACTTTCATTTGCAAAGTCTAAAACACCCTCGTGATTTAGAATGCTATTTAAGCGGAGAAACAATTTGTATTAGACGCACACACAAGTAAAACGTTTGTGCCGCAAACATTTATTGAACTAGTTAAAATTTTTATACGATTGTTTTTTTTTGTATTTTCAAGATATTTATCCAATTCACTTAGTGATTTTGTATTTTATTTGCAAGAGCTATTTCTTGTGATGAGTTTTTTTTTGTTGTGTCTTCCAGGGGCCTTCATCTTCAATAATTGCACACAAATTTATACTTTTTTATAATTCTATCTGCTCTCCGAATCCTAAATGTTCATCGAAAGGTATTTAGGTGAAATGTACAGAAATCGTATTTTATTTTTTTTTTGCAATTTATGGTTCAGATCTTCCGATGAATCTTTTGTGTGTAAGACTTTTAAGACGCCAGCCATCCACGGGTAGTGAAATTCTGGTGGTCTTCTGTCTTTATTAGGCGTGTCTCTATCGTGGTATACAGTCATGTTTGACGTATAATTAAAATAATCTTTGGGCCTTATTTGATTATAACTCCGGCCCCGTACTGGAAAGTATTCGAAGTGTTGATTCCTTCCCAGATTGCAGCGGACCTGTGGCGGGACAGTGTACAGGTAAAGGTACAGTGGGTACAGCATACACAACTGGGCGCGGAAGGGCCGGACTTGTAAACGGATAAAAGATTATCTTTTTAATAAAACGCAGACAACATTCGCTGCGCGGCTTCAAAACGCTGATTATCTCGCCGTGTTCGTCCATCTTGGCTGTAATTAGCGTGGGCATTCAATTCCCGACACCCTTCTTCTTTCTGGGAGCCTGTTTATTTAACTTTTCATTGTTAAATAAATTACGCTTTCTTTTTAAAGCCACGGGTAGCAGCACTCGAACACAACAAGCAAAAACAGACATGTTATTTATACTCGCATTTTAACGAAAAATTGAATTCTTGAGCAAAAAATACCGTGAATTGTATCAATTCATTTAAGTTTGAAACTTAACAAACAAAATGAATTCCTACCAATTACAGCTTTATGTTTACAGAGCATTGCTTAAGAATTCTACACAGCTGGGCGTATTTGCTATTCAACAGAATCTAACCCCAAATCTATGCATGAGAAAGTATCTTAAAAGCCTTTTTACTTTCATGTCTAAGAAACATTATAAACATGTATTTATATGATAAAGTTGGGAAATTAAAGCATTTAGTTACCTGTAATAAATCCAATATTTGGAGGGTAATAGAAATATTTGTAATGTATATCCGAGACCCATAATAAAATCCCATAACTTATAATTATAACTAATATCTTACAGCTAAGATTCATTATAGTGGTTTATGACTAAGATTTACGAAAATTAATGACTAACAACCAACACTTATTGCAACTTACTATTAATACTTATAACTATTGAATTATATCTATGACTTGTATCTAGTGACATTCATAGAACTAAGACTTATAACTAGTGACTTACATATATGACATATAGCTAGTGACATTCATACAGCTAAGACATATAACTAGTGACTTACATCTCTAACTTATAGCGAGTGACATTCATACAACTAAGACTTATAACTACTGACTTGTACGAGTATACGAGTATATGACTTAAAGCTAGTGAAATTCATACAACTAAGACTTATAACTAGTGACTTACATCTATGACTTATAGATAGTGACATTCATACAGCTAAGACTTATAACTAGTGACTTACATCTCTAATTTATAGCGAGTGACATTCATACAACTAAGACTTATAACTACTGACTTATACGAGTATACAAGTATATGACTTATAGCTAGTGAAATTCATACAACTAAGATTTATAACTAGTGACTTACATCTATGACTTATAGATAGTGACATTCATACAGCTAAGACTTATAACTAGTGACTTACATCTCTAACTTAAAGCGAGTGACATTCATACAACTAAGACTTATAACTACTGACTTATACGATTTTACGAGTATATGACTTATAGCTAGTGAAATTCATACAACTAAGACTTATAACTAGTGACTTAAAACCAATACATTCTAATGACCAAGTGGGTCCATTCACAATACTGATATATAACTTACAACTATGGCCTAAAACTAGTGACCTGTAACAACCAACGTACATATTTACAGTGACAAATACATGCAATGATTAAATATATGCTTTTTTACAGCAACTCCATACAAGAGGCCCTGAGGGAAATAATTTCCCTCAAGGTCTATATTATCATTGGGGATGCTGTGTAGAGGGTATTTTAGAGGATAGGAAGGAGTAAACCTGTGTCTTAAAGAGACCCATGTTGTAGGAGGAAGGAAATACAGAGGCCGGCAGATCATTACACAGCCGAGCTGTTGAATACAATAACGAGGCGTAGAAGCGACCCGTTCTCATGTGACAAATTACAACCATGTACAAATGTTGGGCGCGCGTTTAGTATGTTTCTAAACAATGGACCGGTGCCGAAGAGATCAATGACGCTAGTTCCTCCGGGCATCTTCCATTAAAATTCCGGCAGGACCAGGACATCATTACCATTTTATGTCTGTGCTCCAAAAATTGCAATCCGTTTGTTAAGATAGGCAAATCTATCAAACGGATCGCCCGTTTCAGCACAGATTCAAGGGTTTTTTTTTTCAGATATTTTGGCGCTCTCAACCAGAGGTGGCTAGCAAATTCTACAGTGGGGCGCACTTGCGATTTGTACAGGGTCAGCAGTTGAGTACTATTATGACATATACTTATGACCAAGATTCAGTAAAATAGTAGATCAGAAATTTTATGAGCTTCGAACTCGATTTATCTAGCTGCCAGTAGGACACCCTACCCATTGGGATATCAACAACCTCCACCGTTTACACTATTTATACACGCACAAAATTCGTACCTTTTCTAATGGTGTGCACTGTAACACGCACAAGGCATGAAGCATTTTTTAACGTAATAATGAGAAAAAAAAACATATATATCGTATAATGGGTGGGTGTTGTAAGGTTGACGTACCTGGTAATAAGAGATAGGTACACACTTATAGCTTTCAATGGTATACAACTGTAGCAACATCAATCAAATTCTTCAATTGGACTACGTACGAGTATAAGATTACACCGGTGTACCTACATAAAAAAATCATCCCACATTGTAATTCATTGATGCCGAAACATAAAAGATTCACAAATCGGATGAAGACACCAATAATGACGAATGTAAATAAATGATCCTGTCTTGGAACGAGACAAGTTCGTATTTGAAGCTTTCCAGTTAGTTAATTTTATTTACGACAGATGGCACTTGATGTCATGGCGGCGCCCATTCCCGCCAGAATTCTCCAACACTTTTGAATTCGGAATTTTCGAATATGTTGTTGGCCGTCACGGAAATGGCGCGAAACCATTCTTTTCCGCACAGCTGGAGACGGAACTTGCAAAAGTATACACGAAAAATAAAGATAAAATATAGGTGCACAATATAACCAGGGAAATGTTTCTTACACGAGTGTGGACAACTGTACAATGTAAAATAATGGTAAATCGATTCTCGGTGAGAACATGATTTTGGCAATGTGGCATCCTTGTTTTAGTAACATCATTAAAAATCGTTCCACATCGACCTGCTCGGTGTTACGGAATTTTTATTTATTTAGTTTAGTGTTTAAGAATTTCTTGAATTTACCAACACAGATGACAAAAGACTATGTTAGTATTACAATAATACAATTTTGTCGATTTTTTTCATAATTAATTACAATAAATGGCAAGCAAATAAAACTTTTATGTTTTTATGATTTTTCAGTCAACGGTTGAATAACTCGGATAGCATTTTGAAGTTTCAAAATTCTATCATTGAGAGCAATTCTGTGGTGTAAAATTATATTTCAGCACATTAGTAACACTATATATAATACAAATAGATTAGAGCACACTTACAATAACTCGTCTCAATTTTAATGAAGGATTAATGGTTCCTAAGCATACAAACAAATATGGACAAAGAACTTTAGATCACATGATTCTTAGCTGTATAAATATGTTACCTGATGAAACACTTAATAAATGTGTTAAAAACTTAGCTGGCTGAAAGAAACTACTCGTATTTGTATATGATAATGTACGATTTATTGTTGTTATTTATATTTATATATATTTTTTATATTTTTGTGTAGGATTCTTACGAAAATATTTATGTTTTAAGTTTGTTACATATGTTTTTATTTTATATGTTTATTTTTTGTAACTTAACCTTAACTGTAAGTTTAGTATGAGGTTTTGAATAACAAACGTTAGTCAAACTACTAAAAAGTAGTTTAACGGGACTTTTTGCCCTATATTTTGTAAAATGGATTAAAGTAAATAAAAAATAAATACAAATAAAAATCAATAAAAGTTTCTATTCAACCTTAAAATGGTATTTGAAAGACCGCAGAATATTTTATTAGCCTATTTATCGAGAAAATGTTTTTTGTTTTACTGGGTAGCTATTAAAAGTTTTTTAAAGAGTAGTTATTTGATTTTCAGAAATGACGAAAACTTTATTTTGACGATAAACAAATTATTAGTCTAAATTATTTTTATATGCAATTTTGCAAAAAAGCATTCGTTAACGCGAGTTGTAGATACTGATTAACCACCCATCCTTTGGGTTATTATTCAAAAAGTAGGTAAAAAAACATCCGTTTTAGATTTCGCAATAACAATACGTGTGACTAGTGACTTAACTTGTATGGAAGAGATGAAAATACCCCAACACATCCGTTAGCTTCGGCTGACCTAGAAATACTAAACGAGATGACGCAGGAACAAACTTGACGTATAAGAATGTTTTGTGGGTTTCGGGTATAGCTTTTTTGTACCTGAACGTACGGGATACGGCTTGTTGCGTTCGGGCGATAATATAGCGGCCGTATCACGTACGTTCGTATGGGTAGGGCGGTTAATGAATCAAAATTAAATATCAAAGAACTGTTTGATAAGAAAGATCTTAAAACGTGTACGGTTTAAAATCCGTGCATGTAAAAACAAGAGTGCAGAAACTTTTTAGAAACAGAAGTAATAATTGCTCATTTTCCTCTAAACATTAGTATCTACTCACGCATTCGTCAAAATAAAAGCTTAGTTCTTTTATTTGAGTACCGCACAAGAGTCACAACTGCTCCCTACCGTCTGGAGCCATTGAGACTATGGCATCCCCAATTGGGGTATGTTGTGAGGTTGAAGATAATGGGGGGAAGGAATGGGGAAGAGGAAGGAGAGGAATTATCTGAATATTCAGAACCAAGCACGGCTAAAACCATTTCAAATAACGTTTCTATTGTAAATGGTGGTCTTTCACCAGGGCCATACTTACTTACTTGCGCATGCCGGGATTTAAACCCGCGTCCTCCGGATCAGTAGTCTAGGATCGTAACCATTCAACCACGGAGGCCGTCAAATTAATTAAATAAATATAACATAAACAATACGTTCAGGCTGTTGGATTCACTAGCATTCACTGGATTGTGTATTGTCATCGTGACACTAGCAAAGGACAACAATATTCACACAATATAACTAATGTACTTCCAATAAATTTCATTATTCTAACCGTAACACCATCTCTGATTGTGCGTGAAGCGTTGCTGAACCTAAGAAATGAACTCGTTCTTCGTATTCCCGGTAATGGTAATGAAGACATCTCACTCGCGGTTGATCCGGACCATTTGAATGCCAGAAATTCGGGAGATTGATGTTGCGCATTATTCTCCGCTTGACACGTGCGCAGGTCCACGAGATTCCTCTCTTGCGACATGTTGCGTGTTTGTGCTTAAGTGAGAATCTTAGCGTATTTTCGACGTAGTCAGAATCAATCAGCGCTTCTTTTCGGTTCAATTACAGTTCATTTTTGATTTCTGAATTGAAAATATATCGCATTCCCGGTTTTAAACCTAATTTAGTCTCCTTTCAAATCGCACTTAATGCTTCTATTTTGGTGCAGTTATGGATCAGTTTTGATTCCTGGGTTGGGGAGTATATCCAATTATATAACAAATTGAATATATTTTCCAAAATTCCATAAGTCAAAATATGCCCAACTGGGATAATGGACGTAAAATTTTATTTTTTTTTTTCTTTTTTTGTAAATTTAAAATACCTAGTTGTTGTTTTCAAGGGATATTAACTAAGGATGCAACTATACTGTGAATTGAAAATTTTTGCATCATCCTTGTGTGCGCCGGGAAGTGCGCCGGCTCGAAGGACCAATGTTTGCGGCAGGAATTTCTCGATCAGCCTAAGGTTGTCTTGAACTTTATCGATGGATTGAGTTGTGTCGAGAAGTTCTTGACGCGGGTAGACTATCGTTACTTGTTAAATTAAAAACAGTAATTGTCTAACACTGATATTATATTTGAAATGAATAATACAATTGTCTAGCAAGAGTTAAATATCTCTACAATAAGTTAATGAAGCCCGTTGGTTACTGAGAATTTGTTGATAAAAAGTGGAATAAAGTAGTTCATGGACTCTGTTGTAACTTTGACATTTGAAAGGCATAGAAAGGTGCATTAAATTTAAGTAAGTTGTCTATTAATTGGTTGCGTTCACACTGAGTAAATTCTAACTTAAAGGTGCAATCACATACGAAACTGAACTATAAATGATTAAAACAGAGAATAACATTAAAATAAATAATACTAACAATCCAATAAAATAATATCTATTGATTCTGAACAAACCTAGTAGCTCGTCATGAAAAAAAAAAAATTTTCCAAAAGTATTTCGTTCGGTAAGTTATTTAGTAAAACATTAAAAAAAATCGTAAATTCATCATAGCAATTATTTGTTAATATGTTGTAATACACCCACGCATCCAAATACAGTACAAACTACCTAGGAAAGTGGGGTAGTGAACTGCCATAGCTAGAATTGTATGAATAGTGAATAGTCTACCTACAGAACATAGTATCGAGTACCTGCCTAACCTATTCCGTACCTGGAAGCTCCCGCGGCTAGGAAATTAATCAATTACTCTGCGTTCCTCTATTCATCACAGCGGTCCCATAAGACAAAAAACTGATGTTGTATTCATCACTTGAATTTCTACGGTATTAAAACATTGCGTTTTTACTGGCATAGGTATACTTTGCTTGTTTTTTGTTTATACTGTATTTAAACTTTCTGTGTAGTTTGTACATTGTTTACGCTTGGCCTATACTATGTTCGTACTTTGGTTGTGCTTTGTTTGAATTTTGTGTGACTATTTTGTCTGTGTACTTTGTTCTTACTTTTGTCTTTACTTTGTTTTTGATATTTTTACATTGTGTTTGCATTATTTTTACTTTGTTTTTACTTTATTTTTACTATCTATATACTATTTTTTTACATTTTCCATTTACAAATCTTTTTCCTTTTTTTACTGTCTTTTTACTTTATTTTTACTTTGATTTTGTAGTTTTTACATTGTTTTTATTTTATTTTATTTTTTTTTTACTTTGTTTTTACTTTTATTTTGTTCTTCTCGCATTATTTTTGTTATTTTTACTTTGATTTTATTTTGTTTTTATTTTATTTTTACTTCGTTTTTACTCTCTTTTTACTTTGTTCTTCATATGTACTTTGCACTCTGTACTTTGCTTTGTATGCACTTTGTTTTTACTTTTGTTTTAATTTATTTTTGCTTATTTTTTTATTTTATAGGTAGGTATATCGCCTGTATTTTTTTTAAACTCGTAAATTCTATTTAAATCTGCTCATAGCTCACACCGCAGCTCGTAGTTTGATTGTTTTAGGAATTCCATACAATAAGATTTCTTCTTTATAGTTAAGGTGTATGTATATATATATATATATATATACATATTATAATTCATCATTTAATACTCTCTATTAACCGTTATTTAAGAAAGCAAAAACATTTTCGATTACGTCACGATCATCAATCATCCAGTTACAAATTTGAGCATACAAATTTATTGAAAACAAACACTTGCTGGTATCCATCTATTTGTTTAAATATTTGATTGAACCCAACAGCGGGGGACTGTCCCACCCGTTCCACCCGTCCCACCCGACTGCGACTCTTGGGTTATTAATTAATATCAACTGACAAATAATAATGGTCGTTAACCGTTTCCTTTTTTCAATTTGGATTTATGGTGCCACGAAATTTTACAGTTTTATTTGTACGACTGTCTGGAAGATGTTTTTTTGGAAAATGATTGATTTCTGAAACATTTTTGGACAAGCTTTATCTGATTTATTAAGAGATTTTATTTTGGTTGTACTTTCCTTTAAAATATCTGCATACCTCGCACGATCTCGACGTGAAGGTGTGAGTAGAGGTAATTCTTACATCACGACATCTGCAAACAACATATTTACAAAGTGTGCTCATTTTTTAATGCGATAGTGCATAAGAATTTCATCTACCTGAAGCCAATGAAACCATGATATCATAATTTCGAAGGGAGTCTTTTGAGGCTGAATGGTATAGTGGGGGAAAAGTGATAAGAAGGGAAAGGTTGGGATATGTTGAGGTTGGGTCTCCTAACACTCCTTCCTCCTGTAGGCTTAAAAAAAGCCACCTTGATAGTGAGCTATCTTCCGCCCTTGCTATAGCAAACATATATGTCCTCTCCACAAAACAGTTATTATACATTCTAAAAGCTAGTTTTTCACGACTCTTCAAACAATTGATATTGCTTCTTATCATTTCTCTTTTCAATTTCCATCAGCCTCACAATATCCCCCACTTTTAAAATGTCAAAGTGCCATTGATTCAGGGCATTTTAAATTTTTATGCCATAGTAACATTAAAGAAAACTTATCATCCAGGCACCATTTTCTTGTTTAGATTGAAAGATCAGTCAATGACTTCCTCCCAAAAACCTTCGATACTTCTGATTGGAAAATTTGGGTGTAACTTTTCTTTCTTTATTTACTAAGAACAAAGCCATTTCGAATCGATTGGCTTCATTTAAATTCGTTCACATAGGTTGTCACTGAAGCCCTATTTTTTATAGTAAACAGGTAGAAAGTATACACCTATATGCACCTATATTCATTGGAGGTTCCTACCAAATCATGAATTTGACAGTGAATGATTCAGATTTATTGGTAGGCACAGTCATCAGATCATATTCTTGTGCGAGAAGATTTCTAGCGTGGGCAAACATTCTAATTAAAATCGTTCATCCTCCATTAATCAAACTGCATATCAATAGATCTAGCCTCTCCTCTCGCGGGAAATCAATTTGATTGCAAGCAGCTTAAAAAATTGTTTCCTCGGTAATATCTAGGTAAAATCGAAATATTTTTGTGCGATATCGTGCGAGTCCGGAAGCGGAATTATGGCATCCAAGTTTTAGGAAATTTATGAGAAACTGACTGGAGGAATGGGAATAAGAAGAGGATTAGGATTTTATTTTTCATTTTTCATATGACACCTCATACAAAGCACAAACAGGGGGAACTATATCGCCACCGGGTTGTGCAACATTGTGAGGTGAGTTAAGAAGTGGCTATAGGGAGGGATTTGTTAATGCTGGCCTTGAAGAGGCCCAGAGTAAATGTAGGAGGAAAGACAGATGCCGGTAGCTCATTCCACATACGAGCTGATTTACCCAAAAACAAGTTGGCGAAACGACCCGTTCTCATGAAGCCAACATCAACTGTAAACGGGTGTTCCGCTCGTATCCGTCGAGCTTCACGCATGGACACCAGT
The DNA here is from genome assembly GCA_022606495.2 of Halesus radiatus. Lineage (NCBI taxonomy): Eukaryota > Metazoa > Arthropoda > Insecta > Trichoptera > Limnephilidae > Halesus > Halesus radiatus. The sequence goes on from JAHDVE020009344.1 coordinate 80,628, forward strand.
GCAAAAGGGATCAACGCTGCTAGCTCCTTTGAGCAAGCTCCATTGAAATATATGTAGAACATACGCATACCTACACTGCGTCTGTGCATCGAAGATGGCAATCGGTCTGTTAACAACGAATTGTCAATCAGACGACCCGCCCTCATTTGCACAGAATCAAACAGGTTTTTTAAGTATTTAGGAGCTCCAGCCTAGAAGTGATTTCCAAATTCAATTGTTGGACATACTTAAGATTTGGATAGGATTAGCAGCTGGTCACTATTGAAGGATCTGCTAGCACTATACAATACGCTTTTAGGAATGTCAGGAAGAACTTGACAAATCATATCTACATAACTAAAATTGCTTCAAACAACGTTTCGCATCGTAATGGTGGACTATCATCACCGCGATACTAAATAATAATAATAATAATAATAAAATATTTACGGACCAATTTCCAATTACACAAAATACATAACAAAAAACGAAATAAACAAGAGCTACAGAAAGAGAACAGCACGTACATAATACAAGAATGAAGCAATTACAAAAGGGGGACAAAAATATACATTTGAGAGAACATTCAAATCAATGCCTGAACATAGTTTTGGTAGAGTCCATGATTTCAGACATTCTAAATGATAATCTTCGAGTTCTAATTTCGTCAAGCCCTACAAAAATCATTCAGACTTGTGCCAAAATTTTCAAGCCCTGGCTTGAGTTAACAAATCTAGGCATTCTGGACAGTGGAGAATAGTATCTATAATTAGTAGAGTGTTTATTGAGGAAAATCAATTTATTGTTTCTTACTATACGACAAGGAATGTTGAACTGAATGTGTTGCAACGAAGAAGGTTATAGTTTGATCCTTTGTATTGTGCCATTTTTGTCAAAAAAATTCCCCTGAAGGGCACTGTAAAAATTTTGCTTTCTAGGCTTTTTTTTACAGTTACAGAAACATACTTATCTGGCATATTACTTCAGATTAACGCGTTATATTGGAAAATTTTAGCTTGAGAAGATTCAATTTAGCACGCATAGGACACAGTATTAAAAAGCCAACACATGGCATGATATTGCAGTTGCTATGTCGTCCTTCTTTATTATTCATTTATTAGAAGGCTAGCTGATGTGTACCCGGCCTTTTATTTATTATTTTATTTTGTTGGAATAAAGTTACGAAGTTGAAGTAAGTAAAACTTTGTGACAACTCTAAGTATCTCGAAACAATGAAACATTCATACGAAAATTTTATTTCATTCCAAGCATTTATTTTTTTCAAAAAACATCCAAATAATAACGTTCCTAAGGAGGTAACTACTTTTGTTTTCTATTTTGAAAATATTCTAACCAAAGAAACCTTCTTCTTTTTAATACGTAATCTGTGGCTAAGCAGAGAGGTATATCTATAGGCTAACCTCAAAACAACATGGCGGGTTCAATTTTTGTAATACTAATTTTAAAACGTTAAATCAACAGTTTTACAAATTGGATTTTATTTAAACTACTCTCTAAACCTTCCCGTCACTAATAAGAACAGACTGTGCTATTTTTAGCAAAACCGGTCGAATAATGTTCAAGGAAATCGAGGACAGACAGACAGACAAACATTCATTTTTATATGTATAAGATTACCGTCAAAAGAAGAATTTTTATTTTTGTTTAATATTTATGTATTTATTGTTCGATTTTAGGTTTGGAGAACAAATTTTAAATGACCTTAAAATAGGTTAAAAATTCTACTTAAGTTTAAATGACATTATCAAAAAATATTAACATTTTAAATAATAATTATTTACACCAGATGCTGAAAGTATTCGGTACTATTCGACTGCCCGAAAAACCATTTTTTGTGTAAAACTCTTTCATAAAATAAGCTTTTAACAGAATGAATAAACAATATCATCCTCTCAACTATCAATATAAAATCAATAATATTTAACTCTCGTCTGTCAACGAAATTAATGGTCTCGGCATTGTCTTCGATTATAAATTTAATTTTCTTACTCTTATCAATTCTATAACTAATAAAGGTTTAAAAATACCAGAGACTTATATATAGGAATATCTCATCACTAAAATTATTATACTCTTCCTTAGTTCGTAGTCAAGTCGAATATAATTCTTCTTATGGTCTCCTCACTATAAAATTCATTCCGACTCTATTGAAAGAGTTCAACATAAATTTCTGTGATATGTTGAGATACTCGGATTACCTATAGACACTATAAATTACAATTACTTTATGAAAGAACTAAAATTATTAACTCTCAGAAGACTTGTTTCTGACCTAACTTTTTTTTCAAAATTGTTAATGGTTTTATAGACAGCCCTGAAATTATCAGCTTAATTAAATTTAATATTCCAACTAGAACTACTCGATCAAAATTTTTATTCAATTGTAACAATAATTTCAGGACCGAGTCATTAAAAAATTCTCTATTACCTAGACTCCACGCGGAAAGAAATACATATTCAGACATACTAGTAATGTTTAACTGCTCGGAATACAAATACAAACAGACGATTATTGCGTAGATCCTCAACAATTATTAATATATGTGTCTAGAGTATAAGTATCAGTGAATGTGAGGTATGTTTTGAAAATTCGAATCCGTAACTAATTACTTGGAATGGTACTTACACTAAGTTATCCCTTTATTTGTTCGTTATGTACCTACTGTGATGTGTTTTGCACCTGTTTACCATAACTTACTATACATGTAAAGCCAATATAGGGCGTATATAAAACAATAAATAAATAAATATTGCAGGATTATTTAAATCAAAGTAGTATAGTCACCAATCACTACTGTATCTAGGTTCCTACCTAAATATTTAATAACCAACTAACCTTCACACCGTTTTACCTCAAACGTAGGCAGAGAAGATGGATGGAACTCAGCAATATTACCGCGAACACTCTTGTTCTTTCGTGACCCGACTAAATGATTCGGTTCACTTGAGCATGTTTTTCTTGGGCGTTCTCAACTTCCTCGACCATTCACTTGTACAGATACATCGATTTTTCATCACCTATATGTGATACTTATATATCAAAAGTGGTGTAAACAAAGTACATTTTTAATTATTTAAATATTCCAAAGTTTAAAAAATGCTAAGGGATTTAAACATACTGTCTTTTAATCAAATTATATACTGAAATGTAATGGTTTTTCTCTTTATAATATTTAACATCCAATAAAATTGTGAATTCTTGAGAAAAATTAATAAACATCAACACAGACATAACCACTCTACAAGAAGAATAAATAAAATAAGACTTCCCTTTCGAAAGAAAACAAAATCGCAAAACTCATTACTATATAGAGCCATGAAGATCTTCTAAGAAATTCCCAACAATATAAAAGAAGTGGAAAATGTTTTGGAATTTAAGAAGGAAGTGACAAAATACGTTAAGTGCAATTTTTTAGGTTTGATTTGTAATTCTTAATTGTATGTAGATATTATGTTCATATTTGAATACATGTAACCAATGTATGTGTTCTATTTGAAGTTAAATAACAAAAATAATAATATTACAAATCTGGTGAATCAGATAATAAAAAACAGAGTTCATAGCGACAACTTTTGATTTAGTAGTCATATGACATAATAATAATATTACTCGGATACGGTGATTCTAAAACGCCACCATACCAGGAGTTGGTTAAAATGATGCTTCATCCTTTTTTTTATTTTCATTTAAAGGCAATGTAAAATCTACCTGCCGAATTCTTTAAGATCCATTGACAAAAATGTAGAGCGATAACGATCAGGTAGCTTATCTCACAACACCACCCACCGCTGTTGGAATAATGAAAGGATTATTAATTATGCCTGAGGTACAGCGACAGTCGAATAAACCGAACATTTTACACCAGCTCAATCGGGAGAGCATTTAATTTAATTTGGTGGCAAGAATCGGTAGTATGACCGGCCATCCAACAGAAATATTAATGATTCGTAGGACTCAGGCGACACTTACATGCTTTGGTGGCATATTGAGTGAGTATAGTCTACTGGCAGGGATGGCTAACCGTTTGGTCTCGAAAGCTATACTGTATTTTAATGACAGGGAATACTTTGTTGTGAAGTTCAAACCAACATAAAAAGTACATGTCTTTAAAAAAACACATTAAAAAATCAGATAATTACTCCAAGTTGTGCATTATACAAGCAGTACATATTATTAATATTTCAATTAATTTCCAGTGGTGGTTTTCTGTAAAGAGCGTTTGTCCAGTGAACTCCGATAAAATGAATAAGAAAAAAAAACAAAATTGTTTTATAATTTTACAACAACGCGTCATTTAAATTCAGTGCTAAAAATCCACCCGTCAGTTCGAAATGAATACCATACGTGCGTTATGAATCCCGCACGTATATGACTTTATGTCCTAAGAAACAGTTAGCACAAATCATACTACAGCGATACGGGGGGAGACGTGCGAATCTTGGGAATCTACAAGCAGTCCGGGTGCGCAGCGACTATGGGAGTTTTTAATACCAAATTTGTAAGTTATAGTATTTGGATGAATCAATGGATTTTTGCTGATGTTTTGGGTTGTTATTAAAATAAGTTAATATCTGTAGATGTTACTTTTTTTATCGTATTTCTAAAATTTGCTAGCATTGGATAGTATATATAAAAATTTAAAAAAAAAAACATTTCTTACGTAAATCGTGATCATAGCATAATTTTCATAATTTTAAAATTCCCTTAGATCTAAGAAAAAATGTACAAATGGAAAAGACGATTTTAAAAGAGATTTTTTGGGATGGAAAAAACTCTTCGGCGAAAACCGTTATTATTCTATGTAGGTATTATTTTAAGACAATTTCTTCCATGAGAAAATTCCACATGTACGACTCCTTATATGAAAAATGCATTTCTTTATCGGAACCCATAGCAGTATTTCGTTTTGCATGCTTTTTGGACTTCCAAATGTAGATAAAACTCCTCCAACAACTCAACAACAAATGTTGAATATCCCGTTCCACCATCTACCGTCTACCGTCTTCCGTCTTGCGATTGCCATGTTCAGGGAAGAAACACGGAAACTGAATTACCTCAGCGTTAGCAGATACCATTGTCCCCATCAAAACAAGTCTTTGGGAATGTAAATAGACTTTTTCACGGAGTGATTAATTGCGCATTCATATCTTGGATGTTTACCATTCAAATGTTTTATTTTATTTAGATCTGAAATTCCCACAAGTTTTTTTCAAAATATATTTTATTGATCTTTTCATTCCTACACCTCTATATCAGTGGCGTAGCGACAACTTGGGTGTCCTAAGAACCGTCTCTTAACCCTCTCCGGTCCAATGTCTAGTATTTCTAGACACCTGTTCCATGATTAATGTAATAAACACGTATGAATCGTTACGCATTTAAAAGTGTAATAAGGCCATTAAAGGTAAGAAAAAAAACTACTTCGATTACCTAATCTTACCTAACGTAAATAATATATTTTTTTTTAATTAAATAAAGCAAACACTTTGTTATAAACCACGAATATATTTTATTCTCCCCCAACCGGTTTTGCTTAGCTCAGGCTTCATCGGGGCAAATATAATAACTAAAGAATAATACAGAGTTATCGGCTATATATAGTTACAGAATACAATAGAGAGAATACAAAAGAGAGAGAAAAGAGAACAAAATATTAAAGGGAGACAACAATAGAAAACTATTATATATAAGGAGGAGACAACATCAACATATATTAATAATAAAAGATAGTAAATTCAATAGTGTAATGGGTGTATCGAACGTAACGATGCATCTCCTCATATGACCATGATGACACTACTTTACGCAGTATATGCGTACCATCCCCTCCACGCCGTGCGCCACACTGACTACGTCGCGGGCTACGTCACGAAATATTTACGTGGTATCCCCTCTCCGCCGTCCAAGCGACAAAACGAAACGGTATTGGTCAAACCCATCAAAGGCATGAGGGGACGCGCAAAATGCCTCGGGAAAAATGCAAACTACTCTTCACAACTCACCATCACAATACGTATTCATCACAAATAAACATATACGAGGTGTGTTCAAAAGAAAAGGTGAATTTTTGAATTTTCGCGGGCTGTGTACATTCGATTATATTGGTACACATATTTTTATCATATGTTTGAATTATCAGCCATTTTGGATCCGTGGTTTGTTTTTGACAACTGGAAAGGTTAGTCACGTTTTGTTTTTTCTCCGATTTTTTACTAAGAAAAAATTTAGTAAAAAATCTAAAAACATCGATTTTTTGGATTTTTTGAAGAAATGCTGTTAAGTACATAGAAAACAAAGTAAATCTAAAATTTCACTTCAATCGGACTGATGATGCCTCAGAAAACGAACCTAAAGTAAAAAATCGAAGAACACGCAAAAACGTGACTAACCTTTCCAGTTGTCAAAAACAAACCACGGATCCAAAATGCCTGATAATGCTAACATATGTGCACCAACATAACAAAAAAAAATCGATAATCGAATGTACACAGCCCGCGAAAAATACAAATACAACGTAATTTCTAAAATAATCTAAAATTATTTAAACTGTTTTGTAATACAAGGGCTGAATTTGTCATATTCCGACTTTCAAATTAATTAATCCTAGAATCGGAGCGTTTTTCCTTAGCCCAAATATATTTTACTCCCATTTTATATTAGGCGTTTCGCTCCTTTTTTTGGTTAATGTTTGTCGTTTGGGGTAATAAAAATTGCGCTCACTCTTAATAAACAAATTTATTGTTCATCAATTAATTAAATAATATACTTTGTAATATTTAATCATTGAAGAACATAATATATTAACATATCCTAAGTGAAACACGAAACCGAAAAAACGACAGAAAATAAAAGGTCCCAGATCAAGATCATGATTAAGACTTCCTCAATATTATCCTCCATTTTTAATTCATTGAATTTGAGATACGACATCGATGAAGATGACGTAAATTGAACTTGTTTCATTAGCTAAGTTGGTAAAGCGGTTGTCCCGGAAAGACAGAGGTCCTGGGTTCGAGTCCCAGATGCGACTGATATCATTTTATTTTCTATTGTTTTTTTCGATTTCATGTTTCGTTTAGGTTATGTTAATATTATCTTCTTCAATGATTAAATATTACAATGAGGTTTTTATACTTCAATAAATAATTAAAAATTAAAAATTGAATATACTTTGTATTCACCACTATATTAATCTACGTGTTTCGAAACCGATGCTTTCATCAGGAATGTATAGAATACTAAAAATAAAAATGTCAAGTATAGACAAATGATAAAAATTAGAACACAATAATGTAAGAATAGAGAAATTATTAACATAAAAAAATGATTAAAGTAGGTAAATAATTAATCAAAAAAATAAATAAAATATTATTACGAAAAATTATTGTAAAATATTGAATGACAATTTTATATTAGAAATTAAAAATGAAATTACTTTTATTATTATTATTAATATGAAAATAAATTCGAGAATAATTTAGTAATAATGACGCCAAAAAGTGAATACCAATCTTTTGAAGAAATTATAAAATAATTTATTGTTTAATTAATACGCATAATTGACTCGTTTATTGTGTCTAAGAAGTGGTCAGTATTTTTCATTCAATAGTTCCCACCATACATTGAGACGTAAAATGTCCTCAATGGTTTTTTTTTTAAATCTGACCTTCGAAAAAACGGCGCAACCTGCTTCTATGAAAATAAATGCATTGCTGGGGAAAATTATAATGAAAGCATATCTTCAAGGAAGCTAGCGCGATCGGTTGGCACTTCAGGGAAAAAATAGTTACAAGTTGGACAAAATAAATTTTACTCCTCGCTTCCATTCTAGGGTTAAGGAGTTGGTGATACCTACGTAAAACCATAATAATTAAGGACTGCAAAACGTAAATTATGCATGCAAAGGGTTAATTTATTAACCCGCGTAGCCCAATATAATGTGTTGTACGTTGGTTATAATGACTATAATCGTATTCAGTGACCAGATTTGAAAACCTAAGTACCTCTAAACCTTCCTTTTCCCCATCAGAAAGTAAGATCCTCGGTTCAATAAACATATCGATCATTTATTAACTAATCATCTATGCTTGGTTTCGCCATCCGTGCCTTTAAACAGTTCAACGACCTTAGCACTTTCAAGACATATTACTTCTCCCAGGCTGTACAGTACATAAAAACAGAAATGAAAGCGTCCAAAATAGATTTTTAAGGTACCTAAACTTGCGCTCTTTTAGATCTCATGTTCCTTTATGATACAGACATTAACTTGCTGAAGAAATATAGCAGATTTAGTAGTGTTATTTAAAATCGCACGCAACCTAGTTATAATATATAACCTGATATTCTTGAAGGACTATTATTTCATATCCGAAACCGCAACATCAGACAGCCACTTCCTTTTTATACCCCTCATTGTAAAACCAATTCCCAACAAAACTCTTAAATTATTACCACATTGACATTTTTAACTGAACTACACGTGATATTAAACTAAAATCCATTACACCACCGCTCTCAAACTAGATAACTTAAACCACCTGTCCATCTACTCTTGTCCTTTGTAACTTTATCCCACTCCTATGTTCCCCTCCACCCTCCCCTCCCCGACTGACTAAGTTAAGCTAACTGAATTAAAACTATATATTGTCACATTTTTTACTCATACTATTTATCATCAGCAGTGGAAAATTTATAATTGGAATGAATCATTATTTTCATTAGTGTATATACGAGTTAATTTAAATTTCCCAAAATTTTTTTAAAAATAAAATCTTGTTCTTCTCCCGGTCCTTACTCCCTTTGGCCTCACAATATATCCCAATTGGGGATCCCATATTCCCGCCGGCTCCGGTCAGTTGGGACTCTTGTACGGTATTCACAAAATAAAACTAAAATTTTTAATTGAGCTCTCTTTTTTTTAATACAATATTTTTTTCATAATTTTCTTTTCGAAATTCCATAGGATTCTTAAACGATGTGACATAGAAAACACTTCACCATTAAAAGGCTAAAAGTATCTTCATAATTCTTTTATAACCATCATATAGAATCCCCATTTTTTTTTTGCAAAATGGATTGCATTGATATCGGATCCGATTTCACACAAGCGTGGAGTCAGGAGACAGCGTATATTTCGCGAGTACCCGCTGTAAACTTAACTACGGCAGGTACCGGGAATTATAGTTGTTCGTAGTAAACATGATTGTGTCTCGCACTGAGTCGTGATCTTGTTAAAAGCATCGCTTCCATTTGTTCCGTCTTCACTTTAACTGTGGTATTAGAATCCGAAACGATTTGTAACTAGATAAGATGGTTGGCACCTTACTAATGTTCATTCTGAGAAACGCCATTTGTAGACCCCATAGGAATAGATACTTACAATTTTGACGTGCAATTTGACAGACTTGACCCATATTTTTATGCACAAAATCTACATTACATTAAATCCAACGGATGTATTGAATTTTGTTTCCATATTTTTTATTGCTTCCAGATGTTTTCAAGGTTCTGTGTTCACATTTTTTCCAATATGTAGATTATTTAATTCGGCTATATCAACACTTTGAGTGACCAGCTTAGGACACGGGGACTCCATCGAATCCAGAGTAAAGGTAGCCTCTCAGAAGCTGGGCGTACTGTACAGGGCCTGCAAAAATCGCAAATGCGCCCCACTCTTGAATTTGGAAGCCACCTCTGCTCTGGAACCCCAAAATACCTGGAAAAAAAACCTGACTCTGTCCACAAACGGGCGGTTCGTTTGATAGATTCCCCTGTCTTAACAAACTGTCCCCATGGTTACGATCCTTGGCTAAGAATCCGGATGTCGCGGGTTCAAATCCCGGCGTGCGCAAATATATTTTATTTGATTAAATTGAATTTTTTTCACAATTTATTCATTTACAATAAATATGTAATATATTCGGGGCACGTTCCAGAGTGGTAGATACTGTCAGTATCGCCCTGGTGAAAGACCATCATTCAGAATCGAAACGTGGCTTAACATTGCTTTAGCCGTGTTTTGTGACCAGATCTGAATAGCTAAGTACTTTTTCACCTACCTCTTCCCCATCTCTTCCCCCTCCTAAATACCTTTATCCTCACAACATACCCCAATTAGGGATGCCATAGTCTCACTGGCTCCAGACGGTTGGGAGCAGCTGGGAGTGTTGTATGGAATCACATAAAAAAAAACATATTGCAATATTTAGAGCGAAGGTATTGGGTGAGAATACTGTCCTTATTTTAAAATATTTGAACGGGAAATTCTCTGAGGACCTAGCGTCATTGATTCATTCCTTCGGCACCGGGGCATAGTTGGGAAACACGTCAAACGGGTGCACAACAGTTGTACACGTTTGACGTTTGTCCCATTAGAACGATTCGTTTCTACGACTCGTTCTTGAGTTCTACAGCACGGCTGTGTAACAATTTTACTTAAAAACATCTTCACTCATCCCCAAACATGACAGGTCCAGAGGGAAATTATATTCCTCAGATCCTTCTGTAAGGAAAAATATATTTAAAAAGTAAAAATATTCATAAATATTCTGAATCAATTAATATATAAACATTTTTTTAATTAAACAAATTATTTCCGTATATTTAAATTATGATTCAAGGGTTACTGGAAACCCTTAAACACCCGTTGACATGATCAGCAGATTGACCAAAAAAAATCTGTTATATAATGGGGTACATATAAAAAAAAATAAGAGGATATCACCTTCGAAAAATCTAGATAATTAATTTATGTACGTGACAGTACTAAAATGATTTAAGAAAGCGTGAATTAGAATTCTTGTTCATCAGTTTATTTATTGATGTCCTTTATCCCACCTCCACCTAAAAGCCTTTTTAATATACATATAATTATTATTTTCTATTGCATTCGTATCTCCCGGGCGTATCTTTTTGCAATTATGCGGACTAATCTCATTGGAACACGAGAACCAATAGCTCATGATAACCAATAAAATATCATCCGCCAGTCGAGTGTGGGTAAAGGGTGGGTACTGGTACTGATACTGGGACTGGGTACGGGGCCGGGTTTCGCGCTTAGCTCGTGCGCGTCCATCTCTCGTCTTGTGCAGTCCCTATAAATAATAAGATACGGTAGTAAGGGGAGAATAGAGACCGATTTTTTTTTATTCAATTTAATTTACCTTCGTTTTCAACATAAAACCGCATTTCTAAAAATGGATGAATGTAATATTTTTTTTATATGAGATGTAATGCAGTATTTTATTCGATGTAAGTATTTCGTATTTACCACTCAAAGGTGCACTGGGCCATCGATTTTATGAGATGATTATTCGTATGGCAATAGTTCAAAGTTTTGGAAAAGCGTGGTCGAGTTCAGACTTGGAACAGATGGAATTTTAAAATAATACACCTATAACTGGACACTATTATTATACCTAAAGTTTTTTTTTTAGAATATGCATTCTCAAAAAATTACTTTTACTTAAAATTACGTGTATGTTTTTTTTCTCTTGTAAGTAAGGTGCTTAAAGGTAGATTGATTTTTTTTAATTATTAATTCGTGGGTACCTATTACAGATTGATTCATATTAATCCTTTTCTGAGAGTTTTGTTCTATGAAACGATCACCTGCAAAAACAATATAATTTTATATAAATTTTAAAACTAATATTATAAAAACGTATCTTTAAAACGTAATGTATATTTACGAACTAAAATTTCTTGGCTGTACATTTTTTAATTATAATATTGCCCCGGCCGACAATCGAACCCAAATCACCGCACGGAAGGCAACTATTTTTAGAAGTGTGGCATAAATTCTTTACATGTACTGAGAATATGGAATGTTTCTGAATTTTCCAATCGTATTTTTCTGATATTGTGTCATGAGCGTGCAAAATCATATCCTCCCAAGCTAAGACTTTATAATATTACGTGTTAATCTGGAGATGCCTGCCGGGTAAGTATGTTTCTGTATCTGTACATAATAAGATAAACCTTTGAAAGTTAAATTTTTACAACGCCCTTGAGATGATTTTTCATTAAAATTGCGCTACACAAATTATCAGTTTATTATTACCCACCAAAAAGTATTTCTCATCCTTTCATTTACGTGAAAAATAATAATCGTCGTGGAAGATCATTACTTACAAAGGTACCTAAAGTATGACACGTTCATCAACGGTTGAATACAATATGTTCTATATCTAGATCAACATCGTGGATTCGCCATATATTTTTTAAACATCTCAACCGTTTGGCGAAAGTTACCCTGCTCTCCACAAAGTTATCGCCTTCTCCGTTAACCCGCACGCGTCTCCCTCTCGCGGTGTGTAATTTTTCACAGCCAACATATAATTCAACGGTCGTGTCCGGCCGAGCTTTAATTTGGCGGTAAAGGCCGATTCATAATATTGAATTTACCAATGATAGAGATTTATCGTCGTCTAAGTGCCGCCTTTTAGACCGTATTAGGACACTTTGATGTTCCGTTTGTGCGTTTTTATTGATTGTGATGGCTCTATGTTTATCTTTTATTGTTCTCCCAGGGCAAGAGTGAAATCGAAACTTCTTACAGCGCAATTTGAAGACACGCCTGTGAAGTTTCTATGCGGAATTTGTAGCACTGGGTGCGATCTGAACCTGTTGCTATGGACGTGTGTTCCAATGGAAGATTATTAAATTAAACCTTTTTTAGTATAGCTAAGATATGTATTATTTTTTGTTTGAAGAATTTTATTCACGATGTACTTTTATTACTGCGCTACCGGTTTCGTCAGAACCGCGTCATTCACTAGCGTTCTTAAAACTAACTTAAACTAAACAAGTACAGAAATAGTTAGTCATCATTAGATGAGGGTATTGGGAGTGGTGATTTAGAGGGGGGAAGGGGGCGGTGGAGGGAGTCAAAATAACTATTAAACATAGTGTTGATTTACAGGGTACTATTATTTTGTTTACTAAATTAATGTTAAATTTTATTATTTCTAAAAAGGTGCACAATTTAAAATATATATTCATATTTGAATGATTTAGTTTTTTTTCTCTATTGAAGCTATGGCTTGTCTCTATTAAATGATTAGCAAACTCGGAATAGTTATTATTCCGTAAACAGAGTTCATGTTCTCTGATTCTAGTTTTAAAATTTCTAGTAGTCATACCTACATACTGTGCATCACATTCATTACATTCTAACGTGTATATTCCGGTTTTACCCATTTATTAGAAATATCCTTGTTGTTAATTCCTTTTTCTAGTTTGGAATTAGTGTAAAAAGCTGGCTAGAAATTGTTACATAGTTAATACCCAAGAAATACAAAAAAAAATAAACTGAATAAGTTTACGATTTATTCAATTTGTATTTATATATTACGGCGAAGTCGCGCGAACGCGATTTCGACGCGCTTTAAAACGATTTGAAGCAAAGAGATGCGAAGCGACAATACTGTCCTACGTGCCCACGCATCGCCCGCTCCCGCTACTACGCCGCCATTGATTATGGACGGACGAAATGTTTTTATTTTGTTTGAACACTCCTGTGATAAATACCAAATTTTACAGAAATACATATCTCAAGAACCAATATATATAAAATTATTCATAATATATTTTTAGCTTTAATATAGGAAACTCGGTAAGTTTCCTTGAAAAAACATTATTTCATAAGCCTTATTATAATCTCCGTCATTTACTTTCGTTTATTAATATCTTTTTAAAAGTTTTGTCGTTTACTTTAATATTCTCATAATATTAAGAAAAGGTTTATTAACTTGGCCAATAAACATATCTCTCCTTCAACTATGTTGAAAAATAGCAAACACCGTTGCGTCCACTTCGCGCAAAAATACCAAATCAACTGATCGCGTCGCTGAAGTCCCTTCACTGCAACGCTTGATATTTGTCACGTGGGACGCTTTCAAGTAATTTCAAATATTCGAAATTTTCGCCGCGTCGTCGTCGCATCAACTTCGCCTACGTAAGATGGAGCTATACTGTCGCTACATGATGCTTCTGCCCAACTCAAATACGCTAAATCGTTCTCGATTCAGATATGTGTAAGTATATTAAATAAAAAATAACAGTTCCAGTTTTGACTTATTTAAATCGAAACTGAAAGCTCTTCGGGCAAGCACGGCAGGAAAAGATCTAATAAAGTAAATAAAAAGGAATCAGTGCCAGAATTTCGTAACTGGAAAAAAGTCGATCGCGGCAAACGGCTATCGAGCTGTGATAATTACCGGGCGCTCTTGATTTACTCACCTCTGCGTAGAAAAGGCTCCAATAAAAGCTCAGCTTATAACCCGGGGATTCATTTGAGCTTTATCGCCCATCCGGATCCGTAAATAAAGCCGGGTTGATACTGGCCGACACGACCCGATGATACATCGCCCGCGCCGGGCAACCTTATCACGCTCAAGCATCGGCCGAGGTGGTTCGTAGGGCGAATAGTCGCAACTCCGCGTCCGAACTCTTGGCCGAGACGACTCATCAACCTTTACCTGCATACTACGTTCATTATGCACGGCGCACTGTGTAATTAAAACACGACCCGATATAACTTCTAAGAAAACTTCAACTTTCTGTTTATAAAACTCGGTATTTCTGCGTACGTGAGGAGATAAAATACGTACATGAATCGGCACACTTTTTAAAAGTGATGTAAAGTCATTAAAAATATTTTAAAAATTCTTGTGTGAGTACCACGTAAGAGTCCCAGCTGCTCCCAATCGTCTGGAGCCAGTGAGACTACGGCATCCCCAATTGGGGTATGTTGTGAGTCTGAAGTTATTGAGGAGGGGAAGGAGATGGAATAGAGGAAGACGGGGAAGTACTTTGCTATTCAGATCTGGTCACCAAACACGGCTAAAGCCATTTCAAGCAAGGTTTCGATTCTGAATGGTGGTCTTTCACCAGGGCGATACTGACAGTATCTTCCACTCTGGAGCGTGCCGCATACAGGTAACTACATAATATATGAATTAATAAATTTCCAAATAAGACAGCTTCATCAAATAAAATTTACTTGTGCACGCAGGGATTTGATCCCGCTACCTCCGGATTCGTAGCCAAGGATCGTAACCACTCAACCACGGAGACCGTCAAAAAATTTTTTTTTACGTAAGCTAAGGTAATGCTCACACTATTTTGTATTGATTTTTGTATTTGTGTAAGGTGTAGACATTTGGTTATTACTATGAGATGAATGTAGCAATATGTAAAAACCTTCTAGGCGTCAATAAATAATCGGGGTTAACAACCTGATTATTTCAATTGATCTATCCATATCTTCAAAATATCCACACATTAAGTATCGCATGCCCAGTCTGTCATACGCGTTCATTTCGTAGAACATTTTGTTGAAAACAAATCAATTTGAATTTAAAATCTGAATTTCATATTTAAAAACACCATATTCTGTAAACCAAACATCCTATGCACTGTGAACAATTTGAAATCCGGAATATCCGGATTGCAATTTCTAGTAGAAGACATACTGTAACAAAAATTATACCTTCTTGTAACCACTGAACAGGTAATGTCTAGAAATATGATATAGCGATCTGAATGAAAACGGCTGTCGGAGAGATACAGAATACCTTTTAAGTCCTAAGCCTTAGACTGGCCAATGAATTTGCCTACCTGTTCAAGGAAGAATTTTCATGTTTTAAAATGTTTGATGAACTTCCCCAGCAGTGAGAAAAAATTTACCTAATTCAGGCATTCGAACAATTCCACACAATCCGTAATCCATAAACACATTTTCTATTGTTTTATTTTAGTGATTACATATTATTTTTTTATTTAAGATATAATATACGCCCTACATGGGCTTTTATAGGCCTTCGAGAAATAAACTAAATAATAAACAGAAATACAAACATAGTGTGAGTATCATTCCAAATAATTAGCTACAGAGGCGAATATTCAAAACATAACTCACATTCACTGATACTTATACTCAGACACATATCTTAATAATTGTTGAGGATGTATACAAAAATCGTTTGTTTGTATTTGTATTCCGAGAAATTTAAAATATCTGCAATGTCTGAAAAAGTATTACCTTCTTCATAAACTATAGGTACAAGCGAATTTTTAAATGTCTCGGTCCTCAAATTATTGTTACAATTGAATAAAATTTTAGATCGAGTAGTTTTAGTCGGAATATTAAGCTGACAATATCAGGGCTGTCTATAATATCAAATTAGCATTTGAAAATACAAAATATGCTCCGAGCATAAAAAGGTTTTTAAAATAACACTTTAAAATTCAAAATGGTTTATGAATTATTTCGTTTTGTGAACTATTTGTTATTTTTGTGTTTTTCTTAGTCCTCCCTACTACTTAGGGTCCTGTGCTGAATCGGACTAGAGGTATGTTAATTTAATATCATCCAATTAGGTGCGTTTTCTACGTCGTATTTCTTGCTATTTTTAAGGTTATTTCACTGACCTCTTTCGGCCAGACTTTAATTCTTGATTTGTACTCATTTAACTTAAATAAGTAAAATTATTATAAAAAAGTTTAATAAAATACGATCTTACTGACTAAAACTAATGAATATGAAACATGAAATAGAATAAAAACAAAATATATTTTCTTAACGGTAACTACGCTCAAGAATTCACGAATGTGATCGAATCCTTCAGATTACGATGCAGTCCTCTTTCCGAATGATGCTACCTAATCAAAATACTACATTATAGAGTTTTTTCTTATTTTTTATCAGTCTATCGTGATAACTATTTTCTCGTCATTCTATTTCACGTATTTCTGTCTTATATGCACTATTTAGAATTTATCGCCAACTCGGGCAGTACTTTCACACTCCTGCAGAGGTTGGTATGTATTCCCGGGAATACGAGAAGCCCCTGGGCCGCGGCAGCTCATTCAATGCGGTTTATCTGATTTCAGATGAGAGTCGCAACAGGTGGCGGAGGAGGTGTTGAAATTAAAAAGGGTACTTGCTATTTATTTGTGCGGTGTCTATTTAGCAGTCGACTTCTGCAGGCGATAGCCATCTTGGGTTTTCATAGTTGGCGTGAATTGCACCGGTGTTTGTGGTATTATCAAGCCGACAATTGTGTTCGGAAATCAATGGATGCTTTCTTTATATGGAGAGCTCTGTTGTTTTCTGCCATTATGAGGTGAATATTAACAAATGTCTTGCACTGTGTTCTTATCATGGTGACCGGATAATTTAACTTACACATAAAGGGATAAAAAAACGTAATCTAACTTACCCAAAGTAACCTTAAAAAGGGTATTTAGGTAAGGTTAGGTTTTTTTACCATTAACATTTACACCGATATCATATTTCATGTTCAAGATTTGTTAATATTATCCTCCATTTTTATAAATCCATTGGCGTAAATTGAACTGGTCTCATTAGCAAAGTTGGTTAAGCGGTTACCCGGGATAGGTAGAGGTCCTGGGTTCGAGTCCCAGATGCGACTGAAATCTTTTTAATTTCTGTTGTTTTTTCGGTTATATAAGTCAAAATGTTTTCGACCGATCAGTGGCTGAGTTGGTATCGCGTCTGGGCCCCACCAAGGCATCCTCGGCTGCCTAGAAAATCTTCCGAAAATGTTGCCAAACAAATCTTCCGGTTACTGTGAGGTAATAGGAACACCATCCCTGCAACCCGAGGCAGTCATCTACTTCTGAGTGACCCTAGCCGAATCCTCTGTACACTTCCCGATGGATCAAGCTTGGTGGTGACGGCCTTCCCGTCTCCCCGACTCAGTGGCACCCTCCTGGCCGTCGGTACCCCTCCACATCTTAAGGGATAATCCTGACGACTGGCGCAATGTCTCCTGGGAAGGGTGGCAGGTACGATAATCCACCTGGCACTGCTTCAGAGGGATTGCCCCGGCATCCTGGCAACGGCTGGTCCCAAATACTCTTACTTAATCTATTTTGTTTCTCTCTTTTACTGTTTTATGTTAGTATTTCTCCGCGTCTCACCATATTCATCTACAGACTACAGACGAGTAAAGCAGAGTCACCATACTTACTAGAGCCACTTTTGTCGACCGTACGTATGTACTAACCATTCCGGGCTGTGGCATTTTACTAACCTCCTTCTAAGCTAATGCTATGCAGGAACACTTGACGATTTAGAATCATTTATAATTTATATTTTATAGCTTCATTGAACCAAAAAATATAGAGTCACTGACGTTCACCCTGAAGCAGTTTCATAAGTTACTTACCGGGGTGGGAAAATTGTGGGTTACCTCAACTGGGAGGTATTAGAAGATTTTCTAATATCGTCTGGTTATTCGTAACCCGAGAAAGTTTAATTATTTTTTTTTTATGATGTAAATATATTTTTATTATGTGTAACTAACAAAATCTTGTACGCAAGAACACTTGGGGGTCTTAATATCGTTTTATAATTAAATTTGCCTTCGTCCGCATAAAAAAACTAGAGTCATGGCACTACTGCGATAGGGCGTAAAATAATCTGTTTCTTTAAAACGCCGTGGGAAGGGGTGTATGTGTAATTTGTAACCTTAACTGTTGTATGCAAACATGGAAAGGCGATATGTTCACTCCGTTTGATGACTTAAAAACCCTATCCCTGGGTTTTAAACAAAATGGTTTTCAAACATCAAAAATTATATCCCTTTTTTGTTAATTTTCGACCCCTCCTTGTGAAACCCTTGTGTTTAACTTTAATTATTAATGTGCAAGGGTCTAACCTTTACAGGGCGGTTAGTTTAGTTTGGTAGCGCTTATAAAATGTTGTGGTCATTTTCGCTAAGTGAAAATTAATAAGGACCCAGTTCAAAGTTCGGGCATTTTAAATTTGTTTAAAATTAATATTAGTTTTCAGATAATACGCAAATGGATTAAATTAATATTATGTAAGTAAATATCTTCACTCCTGAATGGAAATATATTTAGTACGCCACTGGCCAGATACTATACGTATTGAGGATAAACCTTATTATAATTTATTTTTTCAAATCGTTGAAGATAATATTAACAAATCTCAAGTCACTTCTGTGTCTTTTGTGTCATATTTCATTTGAGATTTATTATTATTGTCTTAAATGCTTAAAATAAATAGACATACATATATATATATATGTATGTCTACGAGTATATATATATATACTCGTATATATATTACGATGAGATTTATAAGCTTCAATAAGTCATTCCAATAAAATTTGAATATTAAGCCCAGACTGATAAAAAGTCAATCTGGTAGGTATATCCTAGACACTATCTGAATTGTTAATAAGTTCGGGTAGAATCTCGAAGTCATATATATAAAGAATAAAAACTTCAGTCATACTCGTATATATAACCAAAAAATAAATGGAAATTAATTGGAGATGATATTAACAGTTCTTAAAATTGAATCATGACATCGGTAAAAATGACGGAAATAAATAAGGTAGTATTACCTCAATTGAGTGCCAGATACGACCTTTATCTTTATTGTCTGTATCTTTTCTATTACATATTTAATGAAAGATTTGTTAATATTATCGTCAATGATGAATAAAAATGTCACTGAAATTGGCTGAAACTTGGTCGATCCCCTTCAAACTCTTCAAATGTGTGACTAGCCCGAAACGTTTGCACTCTTGAGTAGTCTTCACATTTAATAATTATCTCCCATCACCATCACCATTACTGTTAGCACTAAACACTTTGAATAGTCCTAACCACTTCTCGAATTCTCCACCGCATTACGTACAATAAAAATTATACAAATTGTTGGTATATTTTCCAGCAAATAGCCGGTGGTTAATATTGGATTCTTCGGGGGCTGCCGCGAAAGTTCCCCAATTTGCACCAGCTGGGACCGTGTAAGCAATGAAACTATTTGGATTCATTACACATACGACGTCCGCTTTCTCAAAGACTAGCTCGGGGACTCACCAGAATATAAGAATCGTAATTATTCAGAGCTCTACCTTAATATTCTAGCTACAAACACCTCTCTCAGTTTAAAGTTTTAGCTAAATACATCCATAAACTTGGCAATGTTAGAAACTCATTTGCATGGAAATTCGATTTCTGTATGCACGCCATCCCGCCTTGTCTTCGGCAAACTGTTTGCCCTGTGGAGTGTGGAGGGAGTCGAAATCGTAACGAAATATAACAATGAGTAGCCTGCTTCTGATACATAACAATATTACACTATTGTGGGTGTGGTAGAATGGGGTTGACGGTGACTGTGGTAGGCTACATTTCTTCCAAATCGGCGATTGATGAGCACTCAATTCATATCAGCCATTACGTCGGGTTTGCTCCCGAAGTATTGGGAAGACCTAAATTGCATCGAGCGCTTCTAATTGCGGAAAAAATTGAAATCCATAAAAATCACATTACTATTAATAGGGACGATGGAACTAGGCTTAATATTTCTTGGTACCCGGTACCTGACGGCTACACCAAAACTCAATGCCGAAAACCACATTAATTATATTACTAAAAATAATATTTTATATATATTGAAATACCAGTCCTAAGAGGATTAATCGCAAGACGGTATCACTTCTACATACATAAATTCACACATCACCACAATCTACAAATCTGCCCTAACGATGAACACTGTAACTCTGTCCAAAACGTGAGCTAAAGGAGGAGGAAGTGCAACACGGCATAATATACTTTACATTAATTAAATGCCAAAAAATGAGATGACGAATACCAAGAACTACGAAGGTTAGCTCCGTCGTCCATATTAATATTAATGGGGTTTTTGGAGATTTTAATTGCTTCCGTAAGTAGACGCGCTCTGTTTGATTTAGATCTTCCCAGTACTTCGGGAACAAAACCGAAATGGTAACACGGCATAATATATCCCAAAAAATATTCAAGAAAATACTTTTGGCCGTGAAAACCTGAAAACATATCTATTGTAAAGGAGTTTAAAACATTCCAAAGAGCTCTGAAAACAGATTCAAATAGAAAAAAAACGAGTTTAAACCTATTAAAGAGGAATAAGAGTGTTATAAATATTGAACTATTTTATTAAAATTAATATACATACATAAACATTATATTTTGGTAGGTTCACGCATTCTGTGTTTCTTATATTAGGGATTAATGTGTTCCGAGAACAAATTATTATGTTCCTTTGAGATTCCCATAGACAAATAATTTTCGTCACACATTAAATTGCTCTAACAAATAGATGTTCGCTTATGAATATATCATTTAGATAACATAATTATAATTAGAATTGAATGTTTTAGACAAAACTTAGAGCGATGAGGGCTAACGGTGGGTGCCAATGATGAACCAACCGTGGAGAATATGTTATATATCGATATTAGTCACAGTGAAACTATAAAGCTTCTGCTATACTGCTCGCAACTCTCCGAACCCAGCAGGACTATGGTATTCCCAATTGGGGTGTATTCAGATCTGGTCGTCAAACATGAGTACAGCCATTCCAAGCTACGTTTCAATTATGAATGATGTTCTTTCACCAGGTTGGCACTGAGAGTATCTACCACTCCGGATCGTGCCACAAATACACTACATGATGGTAAAGGTAAAACAGATATTTTGTTTAAAGAGTTTTATCCACTATGTACATTTGTTATTTTAATTTTATTACTGAGCTATCGGTTTCGATACATGCGTGTTATTCACTACCGTTCTTTAAATTGTAGCACAGTAATTAAAAAACCGGTAGAACTGTAATAAAATTAAAGTAATAAATGTACATAGTGGATAAAACTCTTCAATTAAAATGTCTAGAAATTGTTACACAGTTAATGTCCAAGTAATACAAAAAAATGGAAAAAGATCGATAACGTTTTTGATATTCCATTGTTTTTGTTTCCATAAGAAAATAATTTACCTTTATTTTTCAAAGGAACAATTCAACTTTTTTACCTGATAACTCTTCCTTTAAACGTTGGAATAATTTCTAAAACAGTAATTTATATTTACTAGCATGTAAAACACCTCCTATGAATAACCTCAACATCCACTATGACCTCCGCCAGCTCTCCTACACCATACAAAGAAAAAGAAAAGAACCTCTCAAAGTTACTGCACTTTACCCCCGGATACCTTGTAGGGGTACTGTGTATTATTTTGTATTAATAATAATTTTACATCCTGTGCAAAACATGCGAAGTTTTTTTTTCTGCCGTATTTAAACCTGAACACTAAACCAAGCACACGGAGGATAAAACGTTATTTATTGTTGACTATCATTAGGACGATCTTCAGCCTGACGGCTCCAACCCAGAACTGCACTCATATCAGTAACGTAGGCTTAAAAGCTACGAAGTGAAGCGTCTTCATCCACCACGTCCTCCAACAGACTGCTCTGTAATCCTAGATAAACGGGCGTTGATTCATTTCCCACGTACAAAACTATAAACCCGGGACAATATCCACAGCCGCCTAATGAACTGAACGTATGCAAATGAAATATTCGGCGGCAGATGGGTGTATAGCGTATTTATTAAACAAGTTACCGCTAATTTGATCCAGAACAGTCTACAGTCTACCAGTTCCCTCCCCACTCTCCAATCTCCTGTTTCCCTGTAACTAATTCACGTATGTCGTGTTACTTTGGCGAGGTTTCCACTGAATGTATGCATCTGTTATGAAAATTATGCATGAATTGAGTACCAAATCAACAGTAAATACACATAAGAACAATCTGAACACGATGAAAATGCCGCCCTATCTTTTGTTACGTTGTATTGTGCTGAGAAAAAAACTCTCCAAGCGGACCTGAACATTATTTAAAAAGGTAAATATGTCAATACAGAAGAGAGAGGGAGCGCGCTAATATAAATAACGCTTAGGGCGTAAGCGATCGTTTTAAAATCTATATATATAAAAATAAATATAAGTTAACTTGCAACTTGTTTGTCCTCGATGTTCTCGAAAATTACTGGACCGGCTTCGCTGAAAATAGCACAATTTGTTTTTTTATTAGTGCCGGAAAGGTTTAGAGAGTAGTTTGAATGAAATCCAATTTGTAAAACTGTTACTATAATGTTTAAAAATTAGTATTAAAACATTGAACCCGCCATGTTTTATTTAGGTTAGCTCATAGATACAACACTCTGGTTAGCCACAGATTGCATATTCAAAAAAAGAAGGTTTTTTTGGGTAGAATATGTTCCTACAACTATATGATTTAGATAGATTTTGAAAAAATAAACGTTTGGAATGAAATAAAATATTCAAATGAACGTTTCTTTATTTGGAGATAGTTACTTTCGCTGTCAAATCAATTATGGCACCGTAATGACCAGCAAGAATTCACAACATCATAAGTTTATATAAACCCGAGCAAGGCCGGGTACCTATCAGCAGGTAGAGTATTTCCAAAATCATATTCATATTTTAAATATTTTGTAAAACATTCAATGGGACGGTCAGAAAAAGTAATATTTCTGATTAGATTTTGATAAATGCTAAGCCTGTGTAAATTTATAAAATATTTAATAAATATTTTTCTGTTTAAAAACATTATGTTTATCGTAATGCGTAATAATACTATCAATATTTCGAAATAATAAATAATTCCTCTCCGACATCCCTCTCCCCCTTAATAGGATCCACTTCCTAAAATTCGGTCTCGCACTCCTTATGCAGGTAGCGATAAGGTTGAAATTCCCGCTTAACACAGGCCGCATGTTTCGATTTACGCAAAAGAAGTCATCAAAATTCGTTTTTTATTTTATTTTATAAATCTCAGGCATAAATATTTAAATATCTATCATATTCTAAAAAACTAAATTAGCCACAATGAACAATATGGCAATATCGGAAAAAAATATTTGTAGATAAGAGATTTTGCAAATTTTTAAATCTGATACTGTTTTTTAGGCTTATAAAAGGACAGACCAAAAAAATGCCAGGTTAAACTAAAGGCCAAGGTGTTCTGTTTTCTACTTGCAGCATTTAATTAAATCTTCTAAGATAGTTCTAGGCCATCAAATTTTCAAACAAAAAACAAATGATTTTGCATTACTTCGCATTGCAAAGCATTGAGCGCATACCTTACGAATAATGTGAATTTAATCTGATATAATAAACTTTGTACAAATCATTTCTTACATTTTGCGCTCATAGTTTCATTTTTAACACGCACAATTTGACATATTTAACTCTGCACCACTCTCCATAAAGTTACACCGGCGAGCCTTTGTAACTTCAGATACCTACTCACCTCATACTACCACCAGTCTATTAACTTTCTTTATGTATATACACAATTTTTTTGTTCTTTTATTAATATAAAATCACACACATACATTTCAACTAGATCCACACCCCCCTCTGCCTCCTTCTTTTCCACATCCCATAACAAATTATATGTAACTTTATTCGTCTTCTTTATTTTGTATAATTATCTTACAATTTTTTTGGTTGTTTTATTTCTTCTAAAATCACTAGATTCACTCATATATATAATCACATATTCATTACACTTCATTTATTTTTTAAACTGTTTGTCTTCAAAAAAAAACAAAAATAAAAAATATGTATATTTAATTAAAAAAATGGAATAAAATTGCGCAGCAGCGTTGGAAAAATCTATTCTAATGATGTGTATGTTTCTGAATAATTTATCAGAAGAGTTGAAAGAAAAATATTTTTTTCCAAACATTTTCGGTCTACTCGGCATTAATACAAATCGGACAGGTTGGATATTTTATCTCTCTGGTTGTAGCGACCTACCCCGCTTCATCGAAAAAACTTGTTCAAAGGATTTGTTCGGTCGCCATTGGAAATTTTGATAAAGCAGCTCTCAGCTGATTGCTCACGGTAATATTTATATCGGAATACCCCCGCCCCCGACGGCCTGAATGGATAGGCAGACACAAAGAAAATATATATGAAAAACGTAAATCTCGACCGACTCGGGATTAGAGGCCTTTTTACGGCTGTGTTTGTGACTATCTACTTGAGGGAATGTTGTACACCGGAATGAAAAAGTGGGTAAAAGAAACGGATTGTACGAAAAAAATGTAATTTCTTTCAAATTTAAATATTAAATAACACCGTTTTGTAAAACATCTAAAACTAGCATTTTCGCAGTTTTTTTCTGTGTAGTATTTTCGTTAATAATTAGCGAAGTCGTTTCCGCCGAAATACCAAATTACGTTTTTTATATTGTTCAAATTTTCATAATGATAAAATCGATAAAATAGTTTTCTAATTCTTGCGTACCCGGGCAGTGAGGCACCGAAGTTAAAAAAAAAGAAAAACATTTAATCTACAATAGTTCTGGTTCTATCGTATCTAAAGATCGTTTGTTTTTATTAGTTTTGCGGATCATTGGCAAATTTTCGAGAATAATATAATTTAAATCATAAGATTTTTCTGATTTTTTCTTAACACCATCTACCGACGATTAGTAAAACTACGGTTGAAATTCATTGGCCTTTTGTTCACGCCGTGGTAATAAAAAGTTTTACATTGGTTCCGCATTTCACCAAGAGATGTCGCACCTTACTGATTTTTACCATAGTACAGTAAATATTGTTTCCATATTTAATTTATTTTAATACGATTTAGTGCAAAAACGGAAATGAATACAAAAAATAAATATTCGTAATTACGTATATTAATTTTACCACAGCTTTTTCTACACTTACTTATCGCTACAACACGGTACGACGCATAGTTCTAATCTGTATATTTTCCGACAATAATCTTCCCGAATTTTTACACCGGTCATCCGTTCGTCGAATTTTTATGGTAGTTTAGCCGATCTTTATGACAACATTCATTTCATATGTTCCGCAGAGATTCGAGTTTAATGCACTCGATTAACGGTTCCTAAAAATAAATAAAACAAATAATTAAACACCATGATACGGTAAGTACATAATATATGTTTTATTAAAAGTAATAGTAACCACAAATTATTGAGATTTTCTGGTTGAAACTTCAAAATAACATAATATAAATAATTTCAATGCATAGAATTGTCTACTTAATTACTAACGTTATAAATTTATTTAAACAATTTATTAATTCGACGGCCCTACGTATAGCAATTCATCTGTAAATATGTTACTTTACAAGAGCGAAAATGCGAAATTTTTAAGTGGTATTAAGTATTTTCACATCCTGGTGAATAGTTAAATACCTAAAGTCTTCATAAATTCAGTACCCACCTACACAGCATCTTTATCTGCTAACACATACTTAGTATATTGCTAGGCAACCATTTTGGAGGAAATCAAACTTTTAAAGGTCAAAAATAAAATGTTATAAAAATGCATTCCTTCGCAATAACCAGGGGTCTAAGTCAGTATATTTTACGTTAGCTAACGTTAGAGACAAAACCGTAACGCAAGTGCACGAGACAACGCTGCATTAATGAAAGCTGTCAAAATGTGTTGTTTATGGCTAATTTAAGAGGAACGGCTGCGCTGCCCGTTTCATTCAAAACTTAATTTTGGTTTAACGCCAAAATACTCACCTAAAGTAATGATTTTTTTTTTATCAAATAGTATAATAAATATCTAGTACGGATTAGTAGTAATTTATTTATTTTTGTTTTACATTACGAAATATAGGCCATTAAAGGAATTGATTTTTTGCGATTTTAGATGCACCTTTAACAATTATTTGGGAGCTAACTGTGATTTAAAAAAAGTTTTAACCCGCCTGCTTTGAAAATATAATGAAATATAAAAAAAATATTGAAATAAGCATTATGGAGGACTTTAAATTAAATTAAATTAAAAAAAAAAAAAAATTAAAAAAAACAATTTACTTTGAAACACAAATTTGCCGTACGTAATTTAAAGTATCGACCCGTAAAACCCCTTTGTTTTAAATGTTTTTTATGTATATTTTTATTTAAGTAATCATATTTACTTAGCAAATAAGACATTTTTTTTTAAATAATATAAATCCACAAATAATTTTCTATGTTGCCTTTAAAATTGTGAAAAAAAAAATTCATGGCCTATGCGAGTACTTCATAATTAAATCAAAAATAAATAAAATACTTATCATCCATGCTAGATATTTACTAATTCGTTAATAAAAAAAAAATATATCATTCAGTTTGGATAAGTATTTTGGCCTCAAATCCAAAATTAAATTATGTATGAAACAGGCAGCGCAGCCGTTCCTCTTAACTTGCGTCAGCTAACGCAAAAAATACAGACTTAGGCGCCAGGACACATAACACTGATACAATTTTACAAACGCGAACTCTAGAGAGTACCTAACAATAATTATTTGTTAATAAACCTTATTTTTACGTAATTTCCTCAGTAACTAAAATGGTGGAATTTCATAATGCAAAAGACCATTTTTTAAACCATTCTGTACAAAATTCTTCTTATTTTGCTTCTGTAAATTAACATATTTTCAAATACTTAAATAGGTAGATACAATTTTGAGATAAGTTTAAGGGAGATCATATTTCATAGCGTTTTCTAATTCACTACCAATGGATGTTGGATAGGAACCCACCTCTTGTGAGCCTGTGTTGATTGGGCCGATATCGCCAAGCGGCGTCTTGTACAGACCTCTAGACCAGTATGCCAGTATGAATATCACCGTCAGCATTGTACTGTTGTAGATCACTGAAAGGGAAAAGTTACGCTGAATCAATAAATCGTGTAAAAAATGTGTTTAATAACAATTATCTAAGCACTCTTTGTTTCACCGGGAGAGTCCTGACGCCATCGGAACCCACGCCACTAGCTACAATACTACGACGCTCAGAATGATACTGATTTGGATGCATCATAATGGCGCTACAAACCACTAAAAATCTATTCACATCTACCAGCGCCGTGAAGCGCCTAACAGTACAGTACAGACTCGACTACGTTTATTATTATTTGCCTATATTATCTATGAACACATTCACAGTACAGCGTATGCAAGTGTAACTTATTCGCGAATGCACCGGCCAGCACCGACCGAGATTGTCGGCTAGAATATTTTGACGATGCTGGTGGCTGCTGGTAACGTCTGCGCCTGCGCAGGTAGTATGAGCACATACCGTCAGACGCAAATGTTGCTAAAACTAAGAAGATGGACGACGAAAAATTGATTGAATTTGTCAGGGAATATAGGTTATAAAATAATAATAAATATGGGAATAGGCTTATAATATCCTCTAATGTTTTGTGGCGGACGCTTACCCTTAATTTAGTTGACAGCCATGCTCGCATCTGTGCTCTGCTGTATAGTGTAATATGAATACTCGCATCTATCAATGACATTACAAACTTGTTTTTATTTGTTTTTTTTTTTATTTTGTTTGGAAAACCAACAGTTTACAAGAATTATTGTGAATGGTAGATGTATTTAAAAAATGAACTAACAATAGGTTATTCAAATAAAAAAGAAAAGTTATATGGTTAGCCTATGGGGTTGGGATGGTGAGAGAGGGGGAAAGGGAAAGGATCTAGTCTATGTATAGCAATATGTATTGTGTGAATGTTATTTATTTATTTTAGGTTTGAAATTATGAGGGGCTGAGACGAATAAGTCGAACTCACTTTATGAAGTGTTAAAAATGTGTGAAGCGCGATGAGTAAATATTTTTGTTTTGAGTAAGTGTTTCATTGAGGTAGGCTTAGTCTGTGGTTTTGTCTGATTTATCTGTTAGGCGCTCTCAATTGAATTATTACTATAATGTCATTGGTGTCTGCACTGTACGGTGCCGAATGTGAATAGACCCTAAAACGTAGGCCGTTTGAAGATTGTTAAAAATGTCTAATGGAATTGTATTTGTGTTGTTGGGTTAATAGATGATTCATTTGTTTCGCACTGAAACTAGTCGATAATCAGAACAAAAATTGAAATCATCTTATGATGATAATCATTGAACATTGACCAAGCCGGAGCGCCAAAATACCGGCGATCCGATCTATTGGGATGGTTATCATTCTTCTCATCTTCTGTTTTTTCCGGCCAGACAATATATCAATCAAATTGATCCAATCGACTAATTAATTTAGTGCAACTGAACCAGATGGCAATTTTTCATAAACTTGAGATAAGTAGGGATTCCCATTTACAGGTAAAAAAAAACTAAAGGACACGGTAGAGGTTTGATGTATTATTAGATGATGAATAAGATCCTTTGAAATATGGTTATTGACTCTCCCAAACAATCAATGTACACGGGGCAGGTTGTAACAGGTTGGACAACTCACCCCGTTTCCTGCGCTATGACAGGCGACAGTATAGGACAAGCGACACCATCCTTAATTAAAACAAAAAAGAAAACAATCGACCAAGAGCTATGATCTCTTGACCGCTAACTTGAACTTCAGTCTTCGAGAAATTTCGTTAGATCGGTAGATTTATAGAAAGTAGAAAGTCATTGAAAATCTTCCGAAATTTCAAAACTCACTGACAATAGGTTTTTTTAATGTTTCATTTATCAATTTTTTTAACGATTTACCTTGGAAACCTTACAAAAAATCGCTTTACATTGATGTGTGAACAAATTAGCAACCCCCCAACTTCACAAATTGGCGAAGCAGCAATATTCAAATAAATTTATTTTTGTACATTACATCTTTATTTTATTAAAAACTATTTAATGGGAGCAAGACCCTTACCTTTTCTGGCAGTCCCACTTTCATCCTTGGTGAACTTGGAGCGTACTGTCTTCTCAATTAGCTATAAATCCAATTATTGACGATTTGATGCTGCTGTTTATTAAAGCTCCTATATAAATTACCCAGCTATTAAACCGAGACTTTGTTATGACGAAGTGAAAGACCTCCTTTAACCTACTTTACTGATATATCTCCAATATATGTCTAATAATTACAATTCTTTCCTATAATACTTACAACTCGCGCATAGTCCGACAGTCAGGGGAGGTTCGCACGGTATCACATTTGATATAACCAAAATCCTGAGCAACAGACTCAGCACCTGAGAAAGCAAGTTGACCAGCTGCAGGGAGTACATCTTGCCTATGAGCCGGTGGTTGGGCAGGATGTTCCCCAGGACCTTTGTCACCATCTTCATGGCCCAAATACCGAACATTATGGTGGTGATGATGAAGACTTGAACGAAGGCGAAGTTCACGCGGTAAGCTTCCTGGAAAAAAACGACAGTTTCGTTTAACGTTTGTACGTATCTAAGGAAGATTAATTGTATTTTAGAATAATTGCATTTTAGGAACGGAAACAATAAAAAAAATCGCGTTTAATAACGGCTACGGGGGAAAGTAACATTTACCAAATCACAAAAATCACTAAATACGATAATAAAATCAACCTAATATATCTGGCATGTGTTAATAAATTAGATAAATTTGCGTGTTTAGATTTTTCTTTCACTCTCTATTAAAATCGCAAAAGAATGAAAAAATGTGGTTCAAAAATACATTTAAAAACTTATAATAATATCGGAACTAGCCTCAAAAACACCAAAAGTCGAACTTAGAAACATAAAAAAGAGTGGCATCTATGAATGAAAATTTTACCACGTCGAATGTAACGCCACTCACATCGGACAGACTGGAAGGGCTTTTTCAACTAGATTCAAAGAGCACATGCGTTGCTATAATATATATTTTTAAAATACATGCAGTCCATATCTTATAGAAAAATCACGTTCCCCTTGGCAACACTGAGTCATAACCTTTACATATTGAAACAAATGGTTTTTGATTAAGTTACTGGAACAATTAGAAATTAATAAGAGAACAAATGATCCAAATTTAACGTTAATAAATAATCAAATAAAAATGAGCTTCTCTCCATTCCTTAGTATTTTCAGGAAACATAATTTCTAAGAACACATTTTTTTATTCATTTTCATAACCGGGATAGTAACGAATTGCGTTTGAAAAAAGTAATCATGTCATTATTAGATATTCATTAAAGTGTCAATAGGGGATTTAAGAGCCTCACAGAATAATAATTTCAATTACCACGAATGATTTTATAAGTAAATCGGTTTTACCGAAAACATTAATTTAATATTTTAAAATGCCAATAAAACATGGGAAAAGATTTAAAAAAATTATAAATGAAATGTCTCCAAGTGACCTCGCCACAGTTTGATAATGCCCTGAAACAGCTGTCACAATAATAACAAAACTAAAATACTTGCAGATCTTTTATGACAATAGATTTATACTTAAATTCATTAGAAAATTACTTTGTTATCACCACTTCATTAATATACACAGACATCTACATGTATCGAAAGCGATGCTTTCTTCATCAGGATTATATAGAATAATAAAAAATTATAATGTGAAGTATACACAAATGATATACATAGAACACAATAATGTAAGAATAGACAAATTTTAAACATAAACAAAAATTTATTAAAGTAGGCAAGTAATTAATCAAAAATGTTAATAAAAAATTATTATAAAATATTGAATAACAAATTTATATTAGAAATTTATTAAAACTGACGCAACAAAGTGAATACCATTATTTTGAAGAAATTATAACAATAGATTTTTCTATTGTTAATGGGTTAATTCATATGTTGTATTCTATATTATTTAGTCTCCCATCGGTCATTTACCCTCCTGAAAACTGAAATCATTTTTTTCATGATTCCGAACATGCGTTCATTCTGTGTTTCTTGGACTAACCTCGTGTTTATCCTGAAATTTTAGCCGTCTTCGGGTCAACATCTTTCAATAAAGTGATATGAGAATAATCTGTAAGTAAGAGCCTTACCTGTCTCTCTGCCCACATGGTGAGATGAATCATGTAAATAATGCCTTGGACCACCGGCAGCTGGATCACGAGCACTCTCAATAAAGTCATGTTTCTTCTGAAAACAAACAGTGGCACATTTTATTAAACTACCAGTGTTTTCATTTATTTATTTATTTGAAACACACATTGTTAAACAATAAAATGTAAGAAAGCTTTGACTGCCCAACTGGGATCAAATCCCGTTTTAGAACAGTCAAATTAACAATTTTAGTTATTTTTAGTTATTATACAAAAATAGAAGGGTATTGACATAGTGTGGTAATATAATATATCTAGAAAAAAGAATAATAATTAAGTATAAAGAGATGTGAAGGATAGTACAGAAAAAACTTATTTACGTACTTATGAAGAGATGAGAAAAACCAATATAATTGAGTAAATAATTATGTATATTTGTTTGATATGTACTGGTTAATGCTATGATGAAAAAAAATCGTTTGAAATTGAGTACTAAAAAAAAGATAAGATTGAGTTACGTATCACTCAGCTTTATGAGCCGATGACGAAACACATGGATGCAGCCCGAATAGGGCGCAGCAAATAGTTAATAACATTTTAAATATATTTCACTCAGTCAGTACAAAAGGTAACTTTAGTAAATTGTTTATGACCAAATTTTTGTCCTTTTTCCTTTCCTTGGTAAGTGTTTTATATATAGATATTCCGGGCAGGAGAATCTGTTCCAGAGTTCACTGATATTGGAATATATTCTTACTTATTGACAGAAAGCCGTGGTAAGCAAACGCAGCACGGCCAGCAGCAGCATGGTCCCACTTGTGGGTCGAATCTGTCTGGTTCCACTCTCCTTGAAAAATCATTACATTTCTTCAATAAATGTAAAATCACTTTATGGTGTCATGTTCAATAAAATGAGTAAGAAATGTTTTGTATAAACCACTATTTAATAAATAAATATTAACATTTTTTGGAAGCGAAGCTTCTCTCATCGGGTTACACAGTATACTGAGAAATAATGACAAGACTAAACAAATAATAAACATAGAAAAATAATAACGCAAGGAGACAAGTAATTTATTTTTGTCTATTCCTGTCATTATTTCTCAGTATACTGTGTATCTTAATGATTAAAAATGCAAGCCAATGTGAAAGGTCTCAAAGTAAGATGCTTAAACTCCATTATTTGAAATAATACCTTAAGGATTAATGCTGTGATGTGTCTCTGTAATAAGTATAACTATATAATGTACCAGTGATGTGTTTCTTTATAATAAGTGTCTCTCTACACTTATATTATAATGTACCAGTGATATGTCTTTATTACAAATGCAAATTATTTGTTGTAAAAGTTGTTAATGTACTGTGAATGTCAGTTATGTATCTTAAATATTATGTATGTTTGTTTATAAAAACTGTACTGCAGGATCTGAATTTGATCCCACAACGAGTTTCTTAACTCTATGGAATACAATACATAATTTATTGTATTTTTAATAAAAAAAATTATATAGAATTCTTTATTACACGGTCTGATAAATCCTTATAAGACCGAAATGGATATCATGAAACATTGCTCTAAGTACTCCAGACAACCTTACAGAGGTTCATTTTATAATATTATATTGATATTAAAACAATTTAAGAAGGAAATAGCGAATTTCAATTTCAAACACCTACTTTATGAGCTCAGCTTCTCCCCCAATGTAGGCAATGTACAGCCTGAATAGTTGGTAAACTCCGCACATGAACACCAGGTGGGTGGTAGTTTCAGCCAAGATGTATGCTCTGGGAACAAGGATGGCACAGTATGTTACTGATGCAGCAACCTGAAACGAAATAGTCAAGAAATCGGTAAAAATAGCATTTATCAAGAAAATTAAATTACAAACAACGACTTCATTTAACTTTTATTTCCCAAAAATATTTCGACTCTTAATAAAAATTGATTATTTCTGATTTCATACAAACCCATGTCACTAGCTACGATAGTCAGCCTGACTATTTTGGATATATGTAAAACTACACGCCGCTTAAAATTGGACTGTTTGTCTTCTTTTTATTAACACCTTTAGTCATTTCTGGAAATTATTTAGTTCGATTTACAGCTTCCAGGACCGCTCCATGCAGACACGTAAGCAGGCACTGCAAAATTAGTTGCTTACATTATCTGTGAACACGTTCACGCACGGCGTAATGTGAATACTTCCTTGTGTGGCTTGCCGACCACTTTCGTTCGATCTTTATTCGTTTCACAGATCAAACATTACACAATTTTAATTAACGCTCTCATACATTACAATTCATTCTATTTGTCGCTTACCGGGTACACACTGAGGATGATGGCTGTGGGTGTTTTGTACCTCGAGTGAGAGTTTTTCATTATGTATGCCACTGTGTCGATAAATATAACAATTACAAATAGTACTATTCCACCTCCGTAAGCGAAAAGTATTCTTCCGTACACTCCCATTGCTAGAATAAGAAATTTTAAAATACATTAATTCACAGATATACCAGGAGTTCCGTATTTATAACAACTGAATGAATGTTTGATGGCAGCCTCTGTAAAGAGTCTGCTGTGGATTGGCATATATCGTTGATATGTTAATTTCGTCAAGGTCATTTTTGGATGTACTGTCATCAATTTAAAGTAGTATAGTCGAATCATCAGCAAACATTATACATTCTGTGTATACAATACACTTCGAAGATTGTTCATGTAGATAACAAAATTAAAAAAGCCCGAGACTGCTTCCTTGTGGTACACCCTCGTTCATTATTCGGCAATCAGATTTGTCACATTATTGAATGTGAGACTCGTCAATTTTTTAGATCGCTGGAAAAGTGATTCACACCACTCCAAAGAAATTCCTCCGCGTTTCAATTTAATGAGTAAAAGCTGATCAAAATTGTCGAAAAAGTCTATGAGAGGTCGAAGAATGTTTCCACTGGTTTCTTATTTTCATAACGTCCTTACAATTTTCAACGCTCTGTTCATGACTTTTCCTGTATTCTAAAGAGCATTTAAATTTAAAGATGGGTGGTGAGGTTTTTATTTGTGCATCAATATTTCATTCAGATTCCTTTTTATGTGGTTCTTTTAATAATACATGGTTTTTATTTAAGGTTTCGGTTTTTATACAAAGGCCCTAATGTAGTATTACACCCGATTTCAACTATATAACTACAGCATTGTTGTGATTTTTTACTTCGAGGTTAGTTGTTACATTTTAGAAATGAGCTGGTTCGTTTTTTTTTCTTTCGTTTCGTCTTTTTAGAGCCTTTTTCATGCGATACATGCCAATTCTTTTAACTCAAGTATTTTGTCGTCGGTTTTCAATGACATTTTTGAAAAAAATTTCCCCCATGAACGTTAGATTCTTGGGAAATAATTAAGATGTAGATGTATAACAGCTTCAACGATTGTGTCTCTCCTATATTCCAAATCTCTCAAAACCATGGAATAAAGAAGAACACAAGAAATGCGATGTGGGCTTGTTTCGTGATCCAAATGTCTGTTCATTCGGATCTTAATTTTCTAGTACAAAGAATTATATCATCATCATATTATTTTCATTAAATGAATGTCAATACACAATGCAGGCAGTGTTAGAGGAACAGAGCGCTGATTTAAGTGTATTTTTATTGGCACTTTCATTAAAATCTACATGGAAGGCACTTCTAGCATATATTCTTTATTCTATGTTCAAAACATTCTTCAGATCCCTAAAAATGGCTTTAAATTTGTGTTAGTAACGACATGTCCATAATAGTAACGATTCCAGTCGGCATTTAAAAAAAAAACACAGTAAACGTTAGAATATTCTCGTTCTGGCAATCACAAAAGGACTATTATACCACGTGTTTAATAATTGAAATTTTATTTAAGAAAAAATAATTTAAAAAAAAAATTTATACTGTTGTACACAGCTAATACTTTGAATTGTTCATTAAAAAATACATGTAATTCACATAGTATAACACCACTCTATTTGATTATTTTCCTACCGGTTTCAGAATCACCGCTCCTTCTTCAGGGATTAATACATAACTTAATATTATTACAATATCATGGTTAATATTGTAGGAGTGGGAGGTTGGTAGAGTGACTGCGGGGGGGGGGGGCAATTAAGAGTGAGGGGAAGAAAAAGAGATAGATGATGTGGAGAAAGGAAATATGTATACGATTGTAAGAGACTTTTTTATGATTATTAATTATGTCTTTTTTATTGATTAATTTCTAATTCGTCTAAGTTGTCTTATCATTTTCCTTTACTATTAATATGAAGAATTTCGATACCAGTATCTTTATCAAAACTAATATACGACACCTAATCTATTGACCGTGATTTTGTAATAATGTTAACCCCTGAGTTAAATCAGGTCTTGTCCAGGAACCGCGAATCGAACGCAGTATCTGGCATCTGTTCCATTTCCGGAACAAACTGATCGGACTCATAAAAGTCATTCTATCCCCTTTCGTTTTACGTTTAGATATATGATCAGTGTTAGAAAGAAAAAAAAACCACACTTTTTCTTAGTTTCCTGAAATTAACGATAGTGTTCCAAATAATTCAAATATATTACTAGAACTGTCAAAAACAAAGTAGTCCGCCATCGCTTGTTTTTAAGCACGCGATCCAGCGAGCTGTCGTGACAACTATTGAATTTTATGCTTCAATTTACTCAAAATCTCCAGTTAACTGTGTTACAGTAAACAACAATATATTAGCTACTCATTTGTGATACTTTTTCTTCGTGTGAGTAATTTATTCTTGTGAAACTTTCATGGTTTATACAATCATTACGCCGTTGGGACAGTAATTTTAATTTCGAATGACGCTTTCAACCGTGTATTTTATCATATTATAGTGATAATTCATAAAAGCACATATTCCAATGTAATATTCAACAAAAACGTGTAACGGCTTCATTAAAAATACTTGTTTGTACAAGTTTCATGTGGACCGTATTTTTGTTTTACACAATATTTGTATGAGATCTGTCAAACGCCTTTGGGGTTATGTTTCTACCGAAAAATCAAAAATAAGTTCTTTTAATTGGGTACATTGTCCCATACATGCAGAGTATTGATTAAATAAAATCATTTCTAATGTATTTTTACCAGTTCTCACTTTATGCGAGATATAATATTAAAAATACCGTTTTGAAAAACTGAAAAACATCAAAATTATTAAACATCAAATTATAAAATCTAGGTGAAGTTTGAGGAATTTTAATTTCATTTTTTTTTATGAAACGTAAAAAAGTGATGTGACGAAATCCTTCATAACGACTCCTTGGAATAAAAGATTCCATCTGACACGGTAATGTGCGATATTCTTAAAGTTACCTTCTGTAGACCACATTATCGCATGACATTGGTGTGTCAGGAACCTTGTTATTTAATTTGAGATATGATATCGATGAAGATGACAGAAATTGAACTGGTCTCATTAGCTAAGCGTTGGTTAAGCGGTTGCCCCGGATAGGCAGAGGTCCTGGGTTCGAGTCCTAGATGCGACTGAAATATTTTTGTTTTCTGTCGTTTTTTCCGTTTTCATATTTCATTTAGGTTATGTTAATATTATTTTCTACAATGATTAAATGATTATTATTTGCTATAAACTATAGTATTCTGACAGCGGGTCGGTATTTAGTTCTTTCAGCGATCGCATAACAAAACCATTTTGAATTCCCAAAAAACGTTTGTGAGGATTTTCGTAAATTGAATATTATCCCCATAAATACCTTACATTATTTCTAACGATAAAAACGTCATATTAATATCCAGCAGGCACCTCATCGCTCAACATGTTCATCCTTTCCCAATATAATTATTCATAACAGCCATGGCAAAGTGGCTTTATCTCCATATACCCTTCTCATTAATCTTATCAGTGTAACATGTGAAAACGATTCAATTAAATATTTCTAAGTATCTACCCACTGAACGCACTCACTAAGCGCATAAAAAAGGTTGGTTTTTGCAGGATATTTTCATCAACAAACTATTAAGTAAGTAAGTAACTACAACTACATGTATTTTGTTGCCATTTTATTCGCCATCTTCCTGTAGCCTATTTCATGGAGGGCGACTATAAATTCATTGATAATGCTTTTAATTAAAAGTCCTACACACCTTTCCTAATACAGTTCTATTTTTTTTTAAATCTAAACTATTTTTTTTTGATTAAATGATCAAGAGATATTTCGTTTAAACCACTATTCAAAAAAATAAATATCAACATGCTTCGAAACCAATAGTTCCCCGTCAGGATAAAAAGTATACAAAAAAATGACATAAGCATAAAAAGAGCAGTATGGAAACACTTCGTATACAGTACAATAACGCCTTCCGCATAATGTTTGGCCTCCCCAGATACTGCAGCGATTCCAGTATGTTCATGGAGGGGTGAGTTTCCGGTTTTGCACCCCTTATAAGATCCAGGGTGGCCGGAATGAAGTAAAGAATAATCAGCTCCGGGAATATCCTCATCATGGAGACCCACCTCAGTCCAACCTCCAGCATCGACGCATACTGGAGAAAGATATTGGCCCAGCAAAATGCCGCAGCACCTTACAAGTTTTATTTTAAAGTACTTATTTTTTATTATGTTTTATGTGTCATGTATCATTCACCTACTATCTTATTATTATTTTATTTTTATAAACTTGTACATATTTTGTATTTTTTTTATAACTATTGTATGTATACTTTATATGGAATGTGTGGGACTGCACTAACCTCCCCATATACCGGAATAAACATTGATTATTATTATTATTATGTGGACGTATTATAAAAATAGACAAAATTTAAAATAAGCACTAAAATTAAAATAGATCGCCTTCATTGGCTTCGATGCCCTGAAAGAATAGAATTCAAGATTTGCTTAACAATCTTCAAAGCACTCCAGGGAAAGGCACCAGCCTATATATCTGAACTATGTGTTCGACAAAACCCAGGTGATAGACAGCTTTCTTTGAGGTCAGCAGATTTGAATGTTGCTAACCGATTATTTGAACCCTTTCGGTCAAATAAACCCGTGTACTATTATCGCGCTTTTCCTATATCCGGCCCGATCATCTGGAACAAACTTCCCCCAAATATACCCCAAATATTGAACATCCAGATTTTATCAGGCTTCAAACGGGTATTAAAAACGAAATTATTCAAAAAATCCTATCCCATATAAAACATAAATTCATGTGCGTAGAAACAGAATTTCAGGACATTTTTTTTCTGTTAATCCCCCACAGCTTATTTAGTTGCGGTTTTCTCCCCTAGTTATTTAATTGATATGTTTATATATTTATATATAATAATAACAGATATACTATCATGTAGTATTTCTGTTATTTTACAATTATATTAGGTTAGGTTAGTTCGTATACAGCGCACTTGAGGTGAACCTTCACACAACTGCGCTATAGAAATTTACTCTTATTATTATTATTAAATGAAAAAAATACTTATTAATTGATAAACTAAAGTTTTTAAGACAAGATTTTTGTGCATAGCGCAAAGGGTAACAATTATTTTTATAAACAATAATTATTAGCCTGAAACACTCATCCAAATTGAAAAAACCTTCCGAGAAAAGATAAATGTCGCCGACAGGACATGTCGATAAATGATAAATGTCCTGTCGGCGACATTTATCTTTGGAATGAAATAAAATATTCAAATGAATATCATTTATCATTTATCGACATGTCCTGTCGGCGAATTTATCTTTTCTCGGAAGGTTTTTTCAATTTGGATGAGTGTTTCAGGCTAATAATTATTGTTTATAAAAAGAAAAAAATACTGTTTAAATATTTATTTTCACACTACTATATATATAATAAATATATATAAATATAAATATATGTATATATCTATATATATATAAATATAAATATATGTATATATCTATATATATAAATATATACTAATATATACACCGATATTTGGAATAATAATTTATTAATAAATAAAAAAAATTAATCTTTGATCTCATTATGATTTTTTTTGTAAACCACTGTTTAATATGTAAATAGTTATATACGGTATATCCTGATGAGGGAAGCTTCGCTACCGAAACATGTTGATATTTATATATTAAACAGTGGTTTACACCAAATATTTTTTTATAATTTTTTTTTTTATAATTTTTTTTTTTATAATTTTTATTTTTATAATTTTTATTTTTATGCATTCATTGTTTCTTGAATTTGTTGAAATTTCTATTTTATAGTTACTGTTTTAAAATAATTTTGTTTATTTCACATAATTGTTTTTACATTGGTACTGATTTTTTTAAAATTATCTCACTATTTTTATAATTTGTATGTGCTTATGTCATGTTTTTTTGTACCCTGACGAGGGAATCATTGGTTTCGAAACATGTTGACGCATAATATTTCTTAATAATTTCATTGAATTTTGAAATTGAAATTTCATTATTTGAAGAAGTAATTTTTTTGAATTTTGTTCCCCAATTTTAGTAAACAAGCCACGTTTCTTTTACCAACAAAACTCGTAAATCTCCTTGGCTTTCTTGCATATTATTTTGCCAATGCCTCAGAAAGTATTCTATCTCATAAAATACCTCTGTACAAAAGTGACATATTACGTTCCTGTTATTTTTAACCAATGGAGTATAAAGACTGAGAAAGAAAATACCTTTTGAGTACGTGATTTGATCTGGCATACTTTCCATTGCACACAAATCCTCAACTATCGGCAAACCAGTGACATTTCCCACACTGCTTGAAGTTGTCATTTCACTAAAAAAAGCAGAACTACTACTGTTCGCCATTATCACAGAATTTAACACTTTTTAATAAAATATATACACAACAATCTCAGTATGATTTTCTTAGATTAACACTTTTTTTTTAATTCGATGAACTTTTTATTGCCCACCCTTTTAAATTTGATATTATTGTTTTTAAAAAATACTGTCAAGTTCATTGTGCCAGTAATATTGAATTGAGCAAGCCAATAAATTGTGTGAAACAACTGAACATTTTCGTAATCTTGATCGAGTGTATATTTTATCAATATTCGGCCCAACTCCCAATAGATAACCGAACCCGGCAAGTGTTTTTTTTCTATGTGGCGTTATTAACTGAGATATAGGTAGTAATTTTTATTCTCAATATTTCTGTATA
Source organism: Halesus radiatus (assembly GCA_022606495.2). Taxonomy (NCBI): domain Eukaryota; kingdom Metazoa; phylum Arthropoda; class Insecta; order Trichoptera; family Limnephilidae; genus Halesus; species Halesus radiatus. The sequence continues at coordinate 121,437 of JAHDVE020009344.1, forward strand.
CAGCCTGGCCTAAACTTATGTTTGGCATTTTTTCTCTGTAATCTTATCTCTTTTTTCATGTAATAATCAATGATCGTGTAATTTCTAATAGTTTGCTTTTTTCGTATCAATAAACGTAATAAATATTGACATAATCTATATATGATATATAAATATCAATGTAAGTTTGTTTGTTTGTTTGTCCTCGATTTTCTAGAAAATTAATGGACCGGTTTCGCTGAAAATAGCACAGTTCGTTTTTATTAGTGCCGGGAAGGTTTAGAAAGAAGTTTGAATGATATCCAACATGTAAAACTGTCGCTATAACGATTTAAAATTAGTATGAAAAACATTGAACCCGCCATGTTTTATTTAGCCCATAAATATAACACTCTCGTTAGCCACAGATTGCATATTCAAAAGAAGTAGGTTTTTTGGGGTAGAATATTTTCAAAATGGAAAACACGAGTAGGTACCTACTTAAGAACTTTATGATTTAGATATTTTTTGAAAAAATAAACGTTTGGAATGAAATAAAATATTCAAATGAACGTTTCTTTATTTGGAGATGGTTACTTTCGCTATAAAATCAATTATGGCACCCTAATGATAAGCAAGAAATCACAACTTTATAACTTTATTCCAAAAAAACAAATCCCGATTAAGGCCGATACACATCAGCTAGTTTTCATATAAAAACTGATTGGATGATACAAGTCATTTTTCAAGTTTTTAAAATCAGGACAACTGACTACATTGGTTTGCTGGCTATTATTCCAATAATAAGTTTCAATAATGAAACCTTATCTTATCGGGGCATTTTTTAAAAGCAAATACAGTACAGAACGTGATATGTGTGCGTACCTTTGAATATGCTTTAAAAATATTACATGTTTAAACATTTTAAAGTGCCTAAGAGATAATCTCATATTGATAATGTGATGTAATGACCATAGATGTATATAATTAGATGAGACACTGAGCTAAAAAGTGGATCCACTTAGTTGGATGTTGACATCCAACTCTCTGTTCCGCCACTTTAGTCGACCTGCGATCATCAACCGAGGTGGACGTGTGCCTATATCGAAATGCATCTGTGCTGTGTGTTGCGTTACTGGAAAAACTATTCCAAAAAAGTTTATGTCATGAAAGTAACGTTTAATTAAGCGAGAAAAAGTATTTTTCACCCAAAATTTGTTGTTCGCTAAACAAAATCATATTATGTACCTACTTACATGTAATCGTAACAGAACCGAACCAAGTCGTCGGCTAATTAAATGTCAGCAAGACGACATCCGTGGTCGAGGAGTAAGGTTCTCGACTACGATTCCAGAAGTCGCTGGTTCAAATCTCAGCGTATGCAAGTAAATTTTATTTCCAGAGTATTCCCTGGTAAGACCGTTCAGAATCAACACGTTGCTTGAAATGGCATAAACCGTATTTGGTGACCAGTTCTGAAGAGACACCTTCCTCTTCCCCTCCCTATACCCTTCACTCGCAAAATACCGCAAAATGGGGATCTATAGGTTTCCTACTCTAACGGTTTAGCTCTATGATAGTGGCGATAATTTGAAATTTCAATAGTATGTGCAACGAACTTTTATAAGATGAGGTAAAGAGTAAAAAAATAAATAAACATAGTTGGTCATAAAGAAACATGTTCATTAGTAATCCTTTATTTAATTTTTTTCATGCAATGGGTTTTATAGGCAAGTAGATTGTCAACAAGTTACACTTTTTTTCCAATAGCGAATTTCAGTCCATTTTTTTAATCAATTTCACCTTCAAAGGTGAATACACGTATTTTGTCCATAGTATGCCCAAACCATCTAAACGTCTCTTTCTTATGACGATGACGTACGCGTAGTGAGTAAGATTGCGCTGACAGCTGGCAGCTATACCGTATGACACTCGATTTTTGGCGGTAGATACAAAAATTCAAACGTTAAAAATTAATTTCCGTATGAAATTCTGATACTGTCGAATTTTTTTTTACTGGAATTCCTCATTGAAGAAAATACAAATTGTCTTTCTGACGGGTACCGTTCAGTACGGATGGCGTCACGCGCACCTCCGCCTGCTACCTCTCGGATTCTGCCCGTTTTGGCGTTTAAAAAATTTGACAACTAATTTAGCTCTGGAGACGAATTAAAAAAAAAACTGTTTTTAAGTTTGAAGATGAAATTTGGATCGTTAAATAAATGGTAATAAAAAACATAATAATTAAATGAAAAGTAACTCAAATTTCATATTAACTTTATTTCGATAAGTAAAAAATATTTTTAAAATACACAATGCATTCAAAAAATTAACTCATACAGACAAATATTCAAAGAGGGTGACACATTTTAAGTGTTTTTATGCCATGTAATTGTTCACTAAGGCAGATACGGACACGGCGACTCCATCAAAGCCAGAGTCATGTTAGCCTCACAGATGCTTTAATAGTACACAACTGCTGACCCTGTACAAATCGCAATGCGCACCACTGTTGAATTTGGCAGCCACCCCTGTTCTGGAGCCCCAAAATATCTGAAAAAAAAACACTTGACTCTTTGCAGAAATAGGTGGTCCGTTAGATAGATTCCCCTATCTTAACAAACTGATTTTAATCAGAGCACAGGCGTCAGGTGGGAACGCCGTCCTTTTTCTACCGATCTTTCAATGAAAGATTCTCTGAGGCTCATGTATAGTCGGGAAACACGCCAAACGCGCGCCAATTGTACACGGTTGACATTTGTTTCATGAGAACGGGTCGTTTCTACGACGCGTTCTTAAGTTCAACAGCCCGGCTGTGGAACGATTTGCGGGCCTGTATTGCCTCCCTCATACAACATGGGTCTCATCAAGACCCATATTCACTCCTTCCTATCCTCAAAAAAGCCCTGCACACAAAATTCTCAAAGATGACATAGGCCCTGAAGGAAATTATTTTTCTAAAGCCACCTAAGTGGAATTAACTTCTTTTTTTTTAAATACGTATTGTTTAGATATTTCGTCAATTTTCTGACTCAACCTCGTGTCTACAAAAACACATCAAAATAATCTATATTTATAAAAATAAATGTCTGTCTGTCTGTCCTCGATTTATTATAAAGGAATATTTAGAGAGTGGTTTGAATAAAGTCCCATATAAAACTGTTACTATAACGTCATAAAATGAGTATGGAAAACATTTAACCCGCCATGTTTTATTTACGTTATCCCATAGTTATACCACTCTGGTTAGCCACAGATTACATATTCAAGAGAAGAAAGTTTGATTGGGTAGAATATTTTCAAAATGGAAAATACAGTGGTGCCTCGCATAACGAACGCCACAACGAAGTCGCCCACACACGATCACTGCCGATTTATTGCATCCTTCCGCGCAGGCAGTCGTTAGTCACTGCGTAGTACGCTTAACTTACGCACGTATCGCAGCAATCGTTCTTCATTACGAATTAAATCGCACACGTATCACGGCAGTCGTCCTTTTAAGATAAACTCAACATTTTTTTTATATGATGGGTTCTAAAAAAAGCCGGAAGGTGATTTCTCTTGAAATGAAACAGGAAATAATTAGAAGGAGTGAATGTGGGGTAAAACAGTGTGACCTCGTCAAAGAGTTTGGCCTCAACAAGACCACCATTTTCACCATTTGACAAACAAGGATGCAATAAAATCAGCCAAAGTAGCCAAAGGAGTATCAAAACTATTTAATGAAAAACATAGATCTTCAATCCACGAGGAAATGGAGAGGCTATTAGCGATTTGGATTAAGGACAGGCAGGTGAAAGGTGACGTAACAACCCAAGATATTATCTGTCACAAGGCCAAGATAATTTATGAAGATCTAAAGAAAAAACATTTTTTTATGTCATCTTACCATATTTTATGCTACAGAACGAATTATTTTTTTCAACATGTATTGTTATGGGAAAACGCGTTTCACATAACGAACTTTTCGCATAACGAACTTGCTCCTGGAACGAATTAAGTTCGTTGTGTGAGGCACCACTGTACAAGTAAGTACCACCGTAAGAACATTTTTTTTACGAGTTTTGAAAAAATCAATGTTTGGAATTAAATAAAAATTTCAAATAAATGTTTATTTATTTAGAGGCATTAATAGTCGTCACAAGGCATTACTTTTGTTGTCAAATATGACTTTTCTTTTAAAAATACATGTTTCTTTCATATCCCGAGAAATAGCGTTTTTGTAGATACGACGTTGAGTCAAAAGAGCGGCGATTTCTTTATAATATGTTCGACATGTTCGATTATTTCGATTATTTGGATTTCTAGGAATTCACACAATGGAAAATCAGACATGTTTAGAAAAAACCCATTTTCAAATAGCTGTCTTGATCTTAATCTTACTCGGAACATGATTATCATCTTCGAACTCTTCAGATTTGTATCAGTGGTCATCTGATTTAAAACGTTTCAATTAGTAAGGAAACTGAAAATATTCTGTCGTTTAATAAAAAAAAAACACTGCTGGCGTGTTTTGTTTTAAATATCAAATCATGTTTGAATAACATAAAAAAAAACCTTAACAATTATAACTTACAATCAAGATATTCACCAACACAATACTCGAAATAACAATAAAAATTCGTATTCCGCTAACACACACCACCATGGAATTTGATTTAAATGTATTGTATGTAATAACAGCAAATATTTTTTAAACCATTTAAAAATGAAAATATCTAACCCTACCGTATCTATTCACCGTAGTCTGTATACTTCTTAAGATGAACGGCTGCGCGGCTGCTTCATACACAACTTAATTTGGATTTGAGGCCAAAATACTCGCCCAAACCGAATGATCTTTTTTTCGTCAAAAGGTATAACAAATATCTAATATGGAAAAAAAATTAACTTAGAAAACAAAGGCCATTAAAGAAATCGAATTTTCACGATTTCCGAGGAAACTTTAGCAAATATTTGAGGACTAATGGCGATTTAAAAAAAAAAGTTTTATCCCGTTTACTATGAAAATATAATGAAATATAAATTTAAAAAAAAGCATAAGTGTTAAAATAAGCATTATGATGGACTTAATTTTAAATTAAAAACGACCTATCCAAATTGGAACACAAATATGCCGTACATAATTTAAAACATCGATCCAAAAAACGTTTCTTTTTTAAAGATGTTTTTTTCTATATTTATTTATTTTATGTAATCATTTCTTTAATGGTCTATATTTCATAATTTAAAAAAAATATATATAAAATACTTATCATACGTCCTCGGTATTTACTACACCTTTAATTCAAAAAATATCATTTAGTTTGGGTGGGTATTTTGATCTTAAATCCAAAATTATTTTTTAAACCGTTCCTCTTACAAGGGACAAGGACAAAGTCAAAGACCGGAAATTTTATCTTCCATTTTCCTGCTAGACCTATTTTCGTTTTCGGTTTTATTTATTTATTTTTTCCTCTCATTCCTATACATTATAATTAATAAACTGATTTTGTAAATGCATATTTAACTAAGTGAGTCTATATGGTTTTTATTCTTTCGGATGCTTTATGATATAATATGATAACCATAAACTTTTCTCCTACTAGTTTTGTTACTTTATTGTTTACATCTATGTACCTATACTTTTCTACAAATGGTTTATTGATATATATATATATATATATATATATTAATATTGTATATCATTGTCTGTTCTTTTTTATCTTTGTTTCATTTCTTCTTCAGTTTTGCATCACTTTAATTTAAAAAAAATTCCTATCCCAAAATGAGTTTTATTAATCATGTGATTGCTATGTAGCAAGACAATTTTTTTATTTTTTTCATTTGCATTAACTTTTTAACGGTCTTTTATTTTGGGTGCTTAACTTCAACCCATTGGCAGTTTTAAGGGTGAATGTTCTGGAAAAAATGTAGCAAGAATAGAGGACAGCCAGCTACCAGAAAAGCTTTTTTATAAAAAGCCTGCAGGACTCTTGGGAGACTCAAGCTTAGATTGGAAGATGTGGATACTGGAAGGAGACATCAGGAAACCGCTAGAAGTGGAGGCGTTCGCAAGAGGGAGTTGGTTTACACATTTTTTAAAGATTTCTTCATATTTTAACTTCTATTATAAATGTTCTTGTAAAGTGTTCTTTATTTGTCAATAAATATCGAAAGAAGGAAAAAAAATACTCTCTCTTTAGTAATTTTTTATTTAAAATATCATTAATATTCAAGCAAAAAATGTGAGCGTGGGGAAATACATATACATATATTATTTAAATAATTTAGAAATAGTTAATATTTTTTTAACAAGATTAAAATTATATAATAAATATCAAGTATTGCACAGCCAACAGGTGATAAAAAATATTCACTATTATTTCAATCATCAATAATTCAATGTGGAGTATTTGCAGATCCTTAATAGGGGTATTAATATCATAATTGGGTATCAAATATTTCTCCTTTTGGGATGCCATTGAAGGGGTCACCGTTCTATCAAAAAGCAATATAATACATATATTAATATGAATAGATTAATATTAAATATACTTATATTAATGATTAATAGCAGATAGGTACTTAAAATACACAAATTAAATATGATAAAAAAAGGGGAAAATTCGAAGCAAATTCAGGGTCAAGACAATTAAAAAGTATATGTACTCGTATATTACTTGTCGACAGTCAATTAATTTGCGTACACCTATTAATATTATTGGTTCCGTGACAATTCAATACACGTATTAATCAGCACACTTTAAAAGTGATACAAAAACTTCAAAAATACGAAAAAAAACTTATACATATGTATTTAATTTAATTATAAATTAATATAGGTACATATTTTTAATAATTAATAGGGTTAGGTTAGGTTTTTATGTTTTTTTCGTAATTTTAATGACTTTACATCACTTTTAAAAAGTGTGCCGATTCATACGTGTGCTGAATTATCCGGCCACCATATAATTCTACCGAATAATTTTTTTTTTAATAATTGGTTAGTTGTTATAAACATGTGTATATTACATTCTTGATGTACTTTTATTTCTATTAATTTTATCTACTCACTACTGTCGCTAGATGGCGGTGCTCCGCAACTCAAACACGAGAAATCTTTCTCTATTGAGTTGGGCATTTTTTATAAAATAAATTTATACTTTTTTGTAATTAGCTATTATATCTGGTACTGTTAAATATATATTTAGATTAAATAAATAAATAAAATAATTTAAAAAAATGTGGTGCTAAATAAGTCGTCATTAGTCATTGCTGTCATTACTAATATTATTTGAATGTCAAATTAAAATTGTAGAGTAAATCTTTTTTTATGAATTTTTTTCTACCGATCGTGTTTTTTTTTTCTTCATCTCTTTACTTGACAACCTTGTTTTTACGTTGGAAAACATTATTAAACTACTCAACATATTCGAGTAGCGAAACAACTGTAAAATTTTAGTTGAGAAAATATAAATTTTAAACAACAAATTGTTAGTTATTGATTACATTCTGCATTAGTTCTCTTAAGCTGTTCTGTTTTTTTTTTTTTTTTTTTATTATTATATAGGTATAAATTATTAGTTGTGCTATACTTTCTAAACGGATTAAAGTCAAGTTCCCTTCATTCACATCCCTCTTACATTTATTAAAAATATTTATTTAATCGATTGTGAAACACTCATTTATGCAAAAGTGCCTTTAGTTCTTTAAGCATGTCTTCAAGATATCAAATTCCGAGACAATCCACTCGCTAAGCGATACTAAAGCTCTTCTAGAAAGGCTGCATTATCTGTAATGGCGAGTAGGCGACATAATACGTGGACTAATAAGTGAATAAAAATGAAACAATTAATATTTGGGCCTATTTTTAAGACCACTGTCATTATTTATTATGATCACAATTTTTTATAAAAGTAAAAATTGTATAAATTCTTGGATTTAAATCGTTAGCAGTCGAGGTTAGTCGGTTAATGTCGAGTGTTAAATTATTCAATTTCTTATCGAATGTTAGTTGGCAGTTCGCTGTACATCTGCGGCATGGGACCCACCTGTATTCCTGCAGAATCATTATCTGGGAGACATCTTTTGTATAAAGTTCTGGTCCATACGCTCAGTACCATCATCTCCGTGATCAGAAGACTATTGTAGAGCACTGGAAAAGGGGAGAGATTTGATAATACAATGTACAAAGCAATTCTAGAAAATATTTACCATTAAGTCACACCAGAGAGAATCTTCTTGTCCCGAGGAGTAATTCGGCAAAATTTCAAAACACATGTACTCGTACATACATGGGATCGAAAATATATAATAAAATCCCCCCTGAAATAAATCCAATAATAACCAAATGGTTAATTTGCTTAGATAGAGGGAAGCCTGAAAAATTATTAAATAATATCACTTAAATTTATTCATACCTATTATTCATAACACACTTATTAGATAGATAGAAAACCGATAATTACAAAATATATTTTCATTTGGTTTCTAAAAACAGGCAATCTGTCTAGCTAGGAACTAATATCAACTTGACAAAAAATAGTAACTACTGAACACATTTTAATTATTTTCAGTTGTTTAAATATTCTCAATTGTAATTAGTTATTCTGCAATATTATGTACTTTCTATTGTATTATGTGCTATATAAATGTATTTACGTAATGTAATAAATAAATAATAATTTCTTCACTTTCTGGTGCACTCTCCTATCGGAGTTTGGATATCATCAGAGGAATGTTCATCATGTCAGCTGCAGCCTGGAACAACTGAGAGAAACTAGACAGCGTACAGTGACAGGTTTCAAGCCACAGGGAGTGTACTTTCATTCTAATTTAGCCGTATTTTCTGTCGGGTAATCTAATATTAATAACTCCTGCCCCCCTACCACAGAACATCGATAAAGTATTTCTCGATAATGTCGGTAACTTGTTATCGTTCCCAACTAATTTTTATTTAATTAATTTGTGTTGTTTGACAATTAATTCATTTAAAAATAATATATAGTATATTTGCGCACGTTCCAGAGTGGAAGATACTCTCAGTATCGCCCTGGTGAAAGACCACCATTCAGAATTGAAACGTTGCTTGAAATGGCTTTTAGCCGTGTTTGGTAACCAGATCTGAACTTGTTCGTTGGCGATTTGCAGTCTTGCTTAGGAACGATGGCAAGTTAGCGATATTATCGATAAAACCTTCACCGATGTTCTGTGCTAGGGCCCTGATCCCACGATTCTACTAAACTGCAACTACACATCCCCCAAACGTGATTTTTTTCAAACGTCCGAAATTCATAAAAAAGTAAGGTTTTTATCACGTATTTTTATATTATCTATATCAGAGATGCACAACCTTTTTTTACTGGAAGGCAAAATTTACGATTTCCAAATTGTTCGCGGGCCATAGGGGGTAGGGTACATACAGCTTGGCATGGTTAACTTTACAATCGGTAGTGTCGGAAATCTACTAAAATGGTGTTTTTTCAAATAATTTTTATTGAACGTACAAACAAAGCGCCTTTTCAAAATTTTCTTTCTCCAAGGTCAAACCAACAAATTCTGATCTTAAAGAAAAACAAATTTCTCGTAATTTTGGGTGACCGATTTAAAATACGAGTATACGCGATATTTGTGTCGATACCTTTCATATTTAGAAACTAGAAACGATTGTAATTAAATAAGGTAAATCAAAATCTCGTCAAGAAATCTTTAGGATTTTGATAAAACCAAATCCTTTAAATTGCATAAATCACAAGATCCCAGCAAAAAAGGTGGCTAAAAAATCAGAAAATTCGATCCTTATAAGAATACACAAGAGAGCTCTTATTTCTATTAAAAACTTTGAAGACTGAATAAAATTTGCCTCTAAACTGTTTCGCAAAACGGAAACTTAATTTTTTTTTGCATCCTTTTTGTTATTTTATTTTGCATGAAAGAGCTCGCGAGCCGCGGGTTGTGCATTTCTGATCTATATAAATGTTTGTGAAGCAAGATATAAGTGCCAAGACAGAGCTGTGTTACCTTACATCTTATCTTAGTACATATTTATTACGAAATTACAATTTCTTGTATTTTTTCGGCATTCACTATATAGCAATAAAAGGCGTGATGGATAGTTAAACAAACATTTGTACAATAACAGGCTCTAATGAATAATCCATAAATAATTATCTTCATCTAGACCAGAGGTTCCCAACCTTATTTGTCTCACCGCCCATTTGGGGACTATACTTTTATATAGCAACATACCCCAATTGGGAATGCCATATAGCTTCAGATAGTTGGGAGCAGCTGGGACTCGTGAGTGGTACTTACATGAAAAAGTGACTATAATAATGCGTATATCTGTTCCATCAACATTCAACTATTTATTGAAACTTGTTCACACTTATCTAGCTCTTTCACCGCACGCCTCTGGGAGTCTGGACATGCATTTTGACTCGTTGAGTATCCATTAAATATTTCTCTAACGGCCGTTCTTCCCAACTTTTCGAATGATCAATCTGAGTCACCGATCAGCCAAGTGTTTTGTCAAGTATTCACTTTGTTTGCTTGTTTCCAAGCATTTTTTGTCTGAAATTGTCTATGGGGGTGCCCGCTCACTATAAAATAGTGTCTACATACTTTCATACACGATAAAACAGTAGCCGCCCACTTTTAAGACAATAATGTGACATCGAAGTTAAAACTTTCAATGTAAATTTTACATAGATGAGGTAATATTATACATATAATTTAATTTAAAAACTAATATATAAACCAACATTTTATACTTCACAAACGTGTCTGTTAAAAATGTATTGAAATGAAGTGTTAGCTTCACTTTTGGTAATACCGCCAAAGCACGCTGTTTGATTCGTACATTTGACATTTGACGTTTTTCATCCGTGTAAAACAAGACAAAACGTAGCTTATAATAAGTAAAATAAGTTAGGTTCTCTTGACATTCGAAAAAATTTTTGTCTATATATTTGAACCGCATAAAATAGATCGCAAACTAATAATGACATTTGACATTTCGGTGACGTTTGTTCACCCTGTTGACACTTTTTATAACTAGTCCTCTGTTGAGGGAACTTAATCCACAAAAATCGATGTCCTAAATTGATCATTGGGAAGAACATATTTGTTAATTTGAACAGTATTGGGGCAAAATTTCGGCTCAACAGTTGTTCAGTAGGGTTGGCAAGAACAGTCGTAAATATCTAAAGTTATTTATTTGATAAGTTATCTTACAGCTTGCAAACACAGTTGGCGTGATGGGTGGATGACATGGCAAGACGGCAGCCATCACCAGAACCCTCGTGATCAGTCCAAGCAGCTGAGCTGATATAGGCACTAGCTGCAGGGCTATGAACTTCCCGTTCAGGGCATATCCCTGTTGAGGCAACACCTTTTGCATTATGTTGATCAGAATCGTCAGGGCCCATATTCCCGTGAATATGGAGATGAGTGTGATGGGTTGGATATATGCCACGTTCACTTGGTATGGATTCTGAAAGCAAAAAAATATCTTCAATAGAATAATGTGAATCGGTTGGTCGGTGTTAATCACGTATAATAGAAGCAAAGGGCGATATGGCATAAAAGCATGCCGATTGTCACAGAGCTAGGACCAAACTGCACGAACTATCAAAGCGGCGGAGCCAACGAAAGTGATACGTTTGGTATGCAGGAAGAAACAGAAGGGGGGCGACACTGGGGGGAAATTTTTAGAAATAAAAATATATCTATATAATATGTGTATGTAAACATATATACACTTTTTTCAAATGAACTTAAATACACCTAAAATTGGTTTGTTATATAGTGTATTTTAAGTTTTTTCTAAGATTTTTTTTAGAAACAGTAGGCTGAATATGTGTAATGGTTTTGAACTGTTGTGGTATTAAATTTAGGGATTATTACTTGTCCTGTGGTTCTCGGCCTGGTGTCAATGGCTCTAATTTTAGATTTTCTTTATGGATTTGAAGTGATGAATTTTTTTTGTGTATTCTATTTAAATATGAAACTTTAAATTCGTTGAATTACTTGAATAATAAGAATATTTGTTTAAAAATATTTTAGGAAATCTTTTTTGGACTTTACCGATGGGGTTAAGTTTGTGTTATACGTAGAGATATTTGTATAGTATTTTTGTCCATATAATGAATAATAAATTTAGCGAAGAACATCCACAGTGAGCATATCAAAAGATTAATACGCACTGTTTTAATCTTGATTTAAACATTGCATATTAATAATTTATTCAAAGGATGTTATATTTTGAAGCAAGATAATATATTATTATAGATAACACTAAAGAAGTATATAGATAATTCGTTATCATATATGCACATTTAAGTGCAAAGTCAATCAGTAAAATATTTTATTAGTCAAAATTAAATTCAGATAAGTAAATAGATATTACCTGATACTCAGCCCACACTACGAGAAGAAACAAGTAAAAGATCCCGTGGACCACCGGTAGCTGTAAAACCATCAGCCTGAGTATTCTTAGATTTTTCCTGGAAAAAAAGTTTTAGTTTGTCTTTTGAGACATTTTTATAAGCATGATGGATGATGAGATGAGGAAATTTAATTTATTTTTATGAAGACGAAGCTTTGATTGATTTTTTTCATTCCTTTCAGAAAGTGTCCGTTCCAATAATGCGACATTAGGGTACAAAATAATTTAGTCACACGAAAACAAGATTTTCCCAACAATAGTTAAATTAATTAAAAAAATTACTTTGTATTCACCACTTTATTAATATATAAAGTGGTGCTTTCTTCATCAGGAATATATAGAATATCGCTTTTGAAACATGTTAATATCTGTGTATATAAATAAAGTGGTGAATACAAAGTAATTTTTTAATTAATTTATCAATAATGACGCCACAAAGTGAACACCAACCTTTTGAAGAAATTATAATTGTACAATTAATTAAATCAGATGTTTTAACTTCTTGCCTGGTATGGTATTATGAACACAATGTCTCACTACCTATTACTCTGCTTAGAATACTTTAATATTGTTCATTTTAATTGTTCTCCATCTAGGTATACTCGTATATCTTTGTAGCAATTCAATTATATGTTATATTGCAGTTTATAGACGTATTGATATGTTATAATTGAAATAATATTTTTTATGTATGATGAGATGATGCAACTTTCTTTGTTCTCATTTGTTTATACAAACCATGAGATTTGTCCATACTAATATTAATAATAATAATTGGATTACTTCTATAGCCCCGTTTTCGTGGGAAAATCACCTCGAGGGCGCATGCTGCACCTTTAAAAAAATCCTTGTTTATGGTTTTGTTTATTAAATGATTGAAGATTATTTATTAAGATTATTAAATGTTTGAAGAACACGGGAAATTGGTGAATTTGCTGCAGCATTTGTTTTGTTGTTGAATTTGTAAAATAGTTTGGGGTGGCGGGAACGTTTCGATGTAATAATAATAATAATAATAATGTTTTTATTTAATTTCTAATACAATTACAAACATGTTATATTTAATACGTAAGAGAAATTACAGGTACTTATTTAATATTTGTAAAATAATGTACAAGGAAAAAGAAATATACTAAAAATAAAAAAAAATAAATTCAGAGATATTTAAATAAATTCAGGCAGTGGTGAAGATCGCGTCAATGAGAAGAGATTCTTTCAAGAATCAATAGAATTTCCCTTTTGAATCTTTCCTCACTGACGCAAAATATGTCGATATCCTGTGAGATTTTGTTCAGGAGCAATATACTCCTCCCCACCGGGAGAACCATTGGCAGGTTGGTTCTACAGGTAGGAAGATAGAATAATCTATGACGACGCTGTCTTAGATAGTCATCAGGAACATAAAGACTTATGCGTTCCAAAATGGCTGAATTCTCTATGTAGCCTCGCATCAGTCTAAAAAAGTGGGTAGCGGCATACCCCTCTCTTCTGAGCTGCAGGGAGTGAAATCCAAGCATGCCCAGAAGAAAGTTAGTTGGATAAAGCCAAGGATAGAGTCCGTACTCCCTCATGTAAAGAAATCTCAAAAACTTTTTCTGAACCCTCTCTAACATGAGGGAGCACCCCGTCTCGTGAGGATTCCAAATAGCCGACCCACTCTCCAGCCTACTACGGACTAAAGAGAAGTATAATATTCTAAGAGTACGAGTATCCCGAAAAACCCTCACGGTCCGAATGACGAATCCTAACATTTTTAATGCAGATTGACATATCCCTTCGATATGAACACGAAACGTAAGTTTACTTTCATACACGATTCCAAGATCCTTTATAGTAGAAACACGTTTGAGATTATGACTGAGCATAGTATATCTGTGGTAGGTGAGACTAAATGCTCTGGTGAAAGACAGGACTACGCATTTTGAGATATTGAAATAAAGCTGATTTCGTAGGCTCCATTCAGAGATGTTATCAATGTCAGCTTGAAGATGTAGGCAATCTAAAATATTTCTAATTAGTAGAAATAATTTGAGATCGTCAGCGAAAAGGAGAAAGCGAGAAAAACGGATGACTTTTGCAATGTCATTAATGAAAATAGAGAAGAGAAGAGGCCCTAGGATTGACCCTTGGGGGACCCCAGAAAAAACAAGAAAATCAGCGGATTGAAAAATTCCGTGTGTGACAAATTGCTTCCGGTTTTTGAGATAACTTCTAAAAAACTTTAGCATACGTAGGGAGAAACCCATTTGAGCAAGTTTTGTTAGTAAGATATCGTGATTCACGGTATCAAAGGCTTTGGAGAAATCATTATACGAACAGTCTACTTGGTATCCACTATCTAGGGACCTAGCAACATAGTCAGTGAAAACCATCAGATTGGTTTCCGTAGATCTTCCTTTTCTGAAACCATGCTGTTCAGGGATAATATATGCGTCTATTTGAGGTACAATGAATTTATGGATTAGTTTTTCAAATAGTTTAGCAGGAGCTGAAAGTATGGCAACAGGTCTATAATTCTCGATTGACTTTTTGGAACCATTTTTAAAAATAGGACATATTTTTGAAATTTTCCATAATTCTGGAAAAGTGGAGGTACTAATAGCTAGATTAAATATAAAAGTTAAAGGTGCTTTAAGGAATTCAGCGCACCCTTTAATAAAGAATACGGGAACGAAGTCGGGGCCGATAGAGTGCGAGTTCTTCATGTGTCTTATGGCATTCATAACATCAGATTCCGTAAATATACATAAGTCAACGTTAGAGGCTCCTCTGGTATTAAATGCGGCAGCATTATTAATATCTAGAAGTGGAGGATCTCTACTGTAGACAGATTGAAAATGATCAGCAAACGCGTTTGCCACACCCGAGCCATGAAATTCCTGATCACCTTTCATCATGGTAACTTCAAGACCACCATCCTTCCGAAGGGTTTTTATGTAATGCCAGAACATCTTGGGATCGTGCATGATGTTACCTTCGATTTCAGACACGTAAGCTCGATAGGCCACTCGAACCTCGCGCCTAACTAATGCCCGGTAAAAACTAAAAAGATCGTATTCACTCTGAAGTCCTCCTGCCTTCCAACGCTTGTGAAGGGCATGCTTGATCTCTATATTCGAAATGACTTCTCTCGAAAACCACTTCGGATATTTGCGACCACCACTGCCTGCATTTTTTTTGGGAAAACAAGAATCAAATACATCGTAAATACAAGTGTAGAAATATTGCGCCGCCTCATCCACTGTAGCAAATGTGAAGAGGTTTTGCCAGTCCACCCGGCTCATCGAATCGTACAAGCCGGTGAGATCACCTTTGTTGAAATTCCACCCCCTTGAGATTTTATTTACAAGGGAGGGGGCTCTATTACTTTTTAAGGGGGATCTGATCAAACTGGACTGGAATTCAATGGCCGGATGATAGCTATCCTCTAGCAACAGTGGAAAAACACAACGTCTCACCTCAAGAATGGCATTACACAGAACAAAGTCAAGGATTCTGGAATTGGAATTTTGAATATTATTACACTGTGAAAGACCGAAGACTGCGCATAGGTATTCAAAGTCGGATTCCACCTTAGGGGCGTCCCGAGCGGAATGCAAATTAAAATCTCCCAGTATAATAATATTCTTTTTACCAATTTCATCAAAATTAGCGTGTATTTTGTCAAAAAAATGCTTAAATACTTCCCACCTACTGCTAGGCGGGAAATAAACTACGCACATATATGTGACAGACAGTTTGCAAGATACTTTTACCCATAAATCCTCTTGCTCAGTTTCTAGGGCGTGGATGCGTTCGACCTTTAACCCTTCCACGCCCTTAAAGGCAAGGAGACAACCGCCACCCTGCCTGTGGCCATCTCCATTGTCTCGATCCCTTCTAAAAACTAAGAAGTCACCACCAAAAAGCTCAGAGGTTAAAACACCCGCATTCAACCAAGTCTCGGTCAGCGCTAAGACATCATAGTCACCGGCCGCAACATTATTGTAGAAATGCGAGCATTTAGTTTTCAACCCCCGAACATTCTGGTAGTAAAAGCACTTTTTTCTATGTAAGTCCAGTCAGCTGTTGCCGACCGCGACAGCTGGAAGTCGCGGCGCCGCCAGCCTAACTTGCCATTCTTTGATGAATGTGCCGCGCGGCCAGTGTTTTGATTTCAAAACCTCGGCAACGGCTGACTGAGGCATGCCAATTTTAAAAGATGAGTACTCACCCTTAGATTTAATTTTTGCTATTGCAAACGAAACGGTATTTACGAGCGAATTAAGGTAAAGCGACATGTCATCACAAGAGGTGTCAGGATGTAAGGGGTAACAGTGAAAAAAATGTTAGTTGGTGCCTCAGTTGCGCACGTTTTTTTGCTACCCCTTACGGTGACACGCCGCTTATTTGTAATTTTGATCCATTCGGGTGGTTTAGACGGACAAGAGGGTTGTGAAATGATGGCATCGGCTGTAACTGTCTCCCTAGTAGCCGGAGCGTCAGATGTTACCGGTGTAGGTGGTAAAGATGGTAGAAACTTCTTAACCTTTGTAATTGGAGCGGAACTATCAATTGCAGTCGATGTAGACGGCTGCTGTGTAATCTTCAATAGCGAAGCAGATACAATCTGTGAAGCAGGAGATGTCGAAGATTGCACGCCAACATCCATCTTGCCTGCAACTTGGGTTTTAGTTGCAGATCTAGTTGTAATCTTGCGAATGACAGGCAGCATTTCACGAGTGTTGTTTATAGTTTTGTTTACAACAGCGGGGAGTGAGGGGAACGAGTCGGGCAGCGACAGCTGGGCGGACGCTGAGACCGGCGGACGGCACTGCTTGCTTGTACCTTCGGCTGGGCGTTCGGCAATACTCGTAAATTCCGAAGTGAGAAGCGGTGGAGCGCATACGGTCAACTCCAGTGGCGGACGGAACAGCTCACTCGCATCTTCGGCTGCGCGTTCGGAAGTGTTCGGGATTACCGAAGAGCGACCGGCCGTTACTGCGTTGTCACTGTTGACACTTCGCGCACTATCACAAATAGTTAACTTGGAAGTAATAACGTTTTCGAGTTGTTTCACTCGCTGTAAAACATCTTTCAACACTGCAGTCTGTTCGGTGACTATATTCATCAAGTCGCGAAGCGTAGGGTCTGCCATTTTGGATGGTTTAGTACAAGATAATCTTTGCAGAAATAGGACGAACAAAAACACGTCCGTACGTGATAATAATCTCGGGTATTATGTAATAATAATATCATAGTAAATAGGTACCTACACGTGTCCTGAGGGATAATTTCTTTGTTCCTTTGTTTCCATATGATTTTGGATGTTCTTTGTCGATGAATGAAATAAATAGCGTGACAACTGCTTTGGGGAGTTGGTAAAGTTTTAAAGAGGAACCAGCAAGGTTCGTGAGTAGAGTTTTTGTGAAAGGGTGCAGGAAGGGTCATTAGTTTTTAAGAAGGTGACCAGGAAGGTTCACCAGTAGCATTTAGAAAAGAGACCAGTAAGGCTCAAGATAGTAGAAACAGTAAGTGTCAGGGATATCTGGTAGAATTTGTCCCCGTTGACCGCATATGACCGACCGCCACTGCTTAGAACGCTCGGTCCAGTGATGATGACGTGTAAGATACTTAGTACATCGATATTCACATTCAAGGGAAGTGAAGGATTAGTAATGGTTTAATCGTAATCTGACTCGGTTTCCGAATATGCATCGTCAGATATTTTTAAGTAGACAAGAGTTGAGGGCGCTGTACGATCGATTAAAAGATTTTAAATGGCAACACAAAGAAGACTCATAGGAAAATCAAAATAATTTTAAAAAAAGCACAATGGTTCAAGTGCATTTTTTTTTACTTTAAGCAAATCAGTGGTACTTTCCAATATTCGATGATTCTACATCATATTCTTAGACAATTTTACTCTAAAACTTTTTTTAAATATTTAAAGCTTTGCAAGGAAGATAATTACATGGAGAGGTGATTTTTATTTATTAGTCTTAGATGTTAGATAAATAAAATTTTTTTTAAAAATTACAAATAAAATATCATTCATTCCGTTGGGCGTTATAAACTCTCAAACTAGATTGTCAAGGAACCATCTCAAATCAGAATGTACATGGTTATAATTGCTTCAAAATCTTCTAAGTTAGACACTAGCTTCCTTGCTCGAAATTCTACTAAACAGCTCTAACGTACACTTGCCTTATTCCACCGTTTATTGATTAATTCCTTTGAAATAAATTGAAACTATTAATATGTAATTAATGAAAAAATAATGATCGGTGATAATTTTTTTAATGCGAATTTTTAATAACCAACAACAAGACCAAATGTAGATATGATAAACCGATGTTGATGATTCTTACTTGCTTACTTCCAACCGTGGCAGAATAACACAGCACGGCCAGCAGCAACAGGGCTGAGCTTTCAGTTCAAGGGTCTCAGAACCGGCCTTCCTAAAAACGAGGATACATTTCATTCACGTGATAAAAAAAACCCACAGTAGCGATAGGTACCCAACTCTATAGATGGTACAGAAATAGGGGAAAATCTCCGGCACTGCACAGCAACGAAAAACAATACAATATACTCGTACCTGCATAAAACAATGTCGCAGGAAAGCAATATTTCTGTAACAGCCAAAGCCATGTAAAAAAACTCACGTGTCAATTAAAAAACGAAGAGTTTTTCCAATGTCGTACAGCTCTTATTTTTCATTGTAGAGTCATGGGACCAAGATAGATCGACACAGAACAAAAACACTATGGAAAAGTGTATACAAAGCCTTTTGTGGGTAATGGTGGTTACAGCAGAATTATTTTCCTGCAACTAGTCATGATGTATGTAGTTGTTCGATGGCTCTGACAAACATATTGCCAAACCAACTTACGGCACCACTTTCTTTAATATTTTTTTACTTCTATTTGTATTATGTAGGTAAATTGTAATATTTATTTTCTCGCTCTTGTTATCTACGTAGTTTCTGTGCCACAGAATTAAACTGGACAATCATGATGTCACGATGGCTTCATAATAATTGAAACTGAATCATATTTCTGACTCGTACAAAGCAAAAACGAATATGTACATAGCGTTAACAAAAGGAATACTTAAAATGAAACTGTAACTTTGTTCAAATTACAGAGCAAATAATATATAGAGATGCACTAACAGGCAAATAGAAAAACCAAATGCTGTAAATTAAGAAAAACAGCAGCTAAATAAAAAGTTCGAGTTGTTTAAAAGAACCGAATATTTTGTTAGAGTATTTAGTTTTACCATTTTTATAAATGTTTTGTAATTTTGTTTACTGCAATCAAAATCACGCGAAATAAACGTGGACGGCATTGAATCAAAGCTGGTGACAAAATGGATGTCACGTAACCTTTACCTCCAGGCGTATCTTGGGCAAGTCTATCAATTGTGACGTCGTGGTAGTGATCAATTTAATTTTCCTATCATGTAAACCAATGCCGCCATAACCGTGTAAAAGCAGGTTATAGTAAATATTGTAAGAACTCTTTAATTTTTAATCTTCCTTATTCCTTTGAACTTTCTGTTCTAATAAATAGTTCATTTAAAATATAGTCACGGTGCTTCAGTGGCAAACTGTGGAAGCGTGCAAACCTTAGGAATCTGTTAGCTACCAAGGAGAGCAGCGATTATAGGATTTTTAACGTCAAATTTATACGGAATAGTATCTGGCAAGAATCTGTAGATTTTTGTGTGATTATCGTGTTTTAGGTTGTTTTTAAAATAAGGCTGGAGTTGCAACTTTTTGAATGTAAAAATGATCAGTTTCCTAAATAAAGTGTGACTTTCTTATTTAAAATTGTTTATAACCTAAATATTGTATTCATTAACCACAGACCCTTCAATGAGTCGCCAAATAGTATATTGTTGATGGGTCGCTAATCTCTTGTGCAGTGATATGATGTAATCCCTTTAGATCTAGAGAAAATAAACATATTTTTGGAAAATCAATTTAACATAGGATTTATAGATGAGGGAATATTTGTCTCCCGTTTTTCAGAGATAGGTCTCAAACCGCCACTGGACATAATAATATGGTAGTGTCCCCTGGTTCCAAAACGTTAATCGGGTATCTAAGCCATCTCCCAACAATGCGGTATACTGACATTATAGATAATTGGAAGTTTCTATATCCTCTTCACAATTTCTACATCTATCGGTGCTTAATTCTGCCAGTAGCTGCATATGTCCCCGAGGTGGCAATGTCCTGTTAATAGTCCCACTAGCTCCCTCAGTGACTTTCTACGTATGTTGAGTAGTTGCATGACTGGTTTGGGTTATTTTTTTTCAATGTGGAGTTTAGTAGACGGCCGCCCTTACAGTTGGCTTACAGTCAGCTTAAATCTAGCAAGAGGTGCTTCCGCCCCCTTTTCATGCCAACTGTCACAAAAACCACGTAATTAGTAAATTAATAATAATAAATTAAGGCCGTCAAATTAATAATAATTTGACGGCCTCCATGGTCGAGGGGTAAGGCTCTCGACTACGAATCCGAAGGTCGCGGGTTCAAATCCCGGCGTGCGCAAGTAAATTTTTAGATTAGAACAGAGGGGAAGATACTCTCAGTATCGCCCTGTTGAAAGACCACCATTCAGAATTGAAACGTTGCTTGAAATGCCTTTTAGACGTGTTTGGTGACCAGATTTGAATAGCCAGATATTTCCCCACCTCCCTCTTCCTCTTACCCTTCTCCTTCCCCTTCCCCTTACCCCCCCAATACCTTCAGCCTCAAAACATTTCCCAATTGGGAATGCCATAGTATCACTGGCTCCAGACTGTTGGGAGCAGTTGGGACTCTTGTGCGGTATTCATATAAAAAATAATAACAATAATTTAAAAAAAGAATAATAGTCATAATGAACCTGATAAGTTCTGCCTCTCCACCGCAGTATGCAATGAACATGCAGAACAGGTGATACATGGCGCACATGAACATCGCCTGTGCTGCAGTCTCGGCCAGAAGATGAGCTCGAGGGACGAGTATTGCGCAGAAAGTCACCATGGCCACAACCTGAAAAGGGGAATTATTGATATAAACGCCTAAATAAGATTGCATAAAAATTCACAATAAATAAAATTTTATGTTCGTACTCCTCTTTCTGATTTCTCTCCACTCTCCACGATTCATTATTTAAAAGTGAATATCCCTTTAATGCCAAATCGTTCATCGGGTTTTACAAAATTTGTCATAATAATAATAATAATACATAATTGGATAAATTTTATAGCGCCGTTTTTGTGAAAAATCACCTCAAGCGCGCTGTATAAATATTACTTGCTAGGCTTTATCTCATTATCCTACTAGATACAGAAACATTCTTACCTACCAGGTCACTTCATAAACACGTTATAATAGAAAAATTTTGCTTGGTATGATACGATTTAGCACGCACGGGACAAAATATTGAAAATTCTTCACTTTACATGATATTGCAGTTACTATTTTATCTTTTTTTTTAATTATTAATTATTTTTATTGAAATTTAAAAACCTCATCGTAATATTTGATCATTGAAGAAAATAATATTAACACAACCTAAATGAAAGAGAAGATGACACAAAATGAACTTGTCTCATTAGCTAAGTCGGTTGAGCGTTGCCCCGGATAGGCAGAGGACGTGGGTTCGAGTCCCAGATGCGACTGAAATATTTTTAGTTTCTGTCCTTTTGTCCGGTTTCATCTTTCATTTAGGTTATGTTAATATTATTTTCTTTAATTATTACTATTTTATCCTTCTAATATTCATATTACATTTATTACAAGATTAGTGGCTTAGTGCTTGAATGAGACTTAGTATTTATTTTTTTATGTTTTTATTGTTCGATTTTAGGACTAGAGAACAAATTTTATAAAATGTTAAAATTTGTACTCAGGCTTAAAAGAAATTATGAAAAATTATTTACATTTACGTGATATTTAGTTATTTACAATGTCGCGTACTGTTTTCATGCCACGATTGCTAATGTTCTTACCGGATATACACTGATGATGATGGAAGTTGGAGTCTTGGCTCTCGAAGTAGTATTCTTCAGGACATATCTCAGTGTATCCAAAAACATAAACATTACGACCAAAATAAACAATCCGGCCATTGCAATGAGCGCACACCCAAAAATGTCGACGGCTAGAAAAATAAAAACCAATAAATTAAATAACAAATGTACTTTGTGAAATCTTCAAAACAAAAACCAAAAACAATTTATAAAAAAATGCTTTTCACATTTTTATTAGGTACAGATATACAAACCTATCTGAGCAGGCTGCAAAAGAGAAACTAATGAACGAAGTACATATTATTTTTATAAACAATAATTATTAGCCTGAAACACTCATCCAAATTGAAAAAAACCTTCCGAGAAAAGATAAATGTCGCCGACAGGACTCGAACCTGCACCCTTCTGATAAATATAATAAAAAACAGTAATTATTTAATGAAACACTAGTATATATTGATTAACTTGGCGGGTTTGCGATAAGCCGACGTAGCTCAACGGTAGAACATCTGACCGGAATCAGAAGGGTGCAGGTTCGAGTCCTGTCGGCGACATTTATCTTTTCTCGGAAGGTTTTTTCAATTTGGATGAGTGTTTCAGGCTAATATTATTGTTTATAAAAATAATTGTTACCCTTTGCGCTATGCACAAAAATCTTGTCTTAAAAACTTTAGTTTATCAATTAATGAAGTACATATTTTTTGTATCCACATTAGTAGATCGACTGTGGATCTATGTTTTCTAAAAGAACCATATACCAATAGGTTAACATTGGTCTCTGAACATCAAATTCGCACTGTAGTTACCTGCGGTGAAGGTTTTGCATGATAATAATATTTCTTTTAAATAAAAAAAAAATCATGAAATTTTTGTATCATGAATTTTTTAATTGCGTTCAAATTGACGTGTGAATTTCGCTTTTTGTGTGGATTGTAATGCCTTTTTGGATTAAATTGTTGTTATTGGTTACTTGGTATGACAGATTAGATAATAACTAAAACATAATGCAATAAACAAATACTGTGATAGCAGTACTGTGCCCACGTCAATTTACTGATAAAAGATCGGTTTGGGAAAATCGGTAGGCGGGTATCCAAAATTCTGTTTAAAATATCCACCCGTTTAATAAGCAATTGGGTATACTTATAAATATAATCTTTATGTATTCAAATTAATATTTTTTTGTCTGTCTATCCTCGATTTTCTCGAAAATTAATCAACCGGTTTCTCTGAAAATAGCACAGTTTGTTCTTATTAGTGCCGGGAAGGTTGAGAGAGTAGTTTGAATGAAATCCAATATGTGAACCTGTTGCTCTAACGTTTTAAAATTAGTATGAAAAACATTGAACCCGCCATGTTGTATTGAGGTTTGCCCATAGATATACCACTCTGGTTAACCACAGATAACTTATTTAAAAGAAGAACGTTTGTTCTGGTAGAATATTTTCAAAAATTGAAAATGCAAGAAGGCACCTACTTAATAACTTTTTTTATTTAGATATATTTTGAAAAAATTAACGGTTGTATGAAAAAAAAATCTAATTGTTTCTTTGTTAAGAGATAGTAATAGTCGTTACAAAGCATTACTTTCGTTGTCAAATCAATTATGGCACCCAAACGACAAGCAAGAATTCACAACCTAATAACTTTATTCCAAAAAAAACCGTAAAACCCCGACCTGTTACACATCAGTTAGGATTAAATATTTTTTACTTATTTCAGTTTTACAAACCTTGAGCGTATGATTTAAAATCAGGCATTTCTTCATTTTTACAAAGATCCACATCAGTGACATTATCAAAAGCAACCGAGTCATTGTGCATGATCAGGTCTCTCTGCAACCCTTCCTCGTCTAGAGTGGAATTATAACTCATGGTTGTGGTCATTTCGAACACTTTTTTGACTGAACAATAACTGTTTTCACTTTAAAATGTTGTTAACGGGACTTGCTTGACTTAACCCACAAATTTATCACTTTTCAAAATAATCATCGATCAGTAATGATTAAAAACTTTCTGATTAGATCAAAATTAAAATCTTCAATTAAAAGATAATTTAATTGTCTTTGAATGACGACTAATCACCAATAAACTGAACAAAGCACTTGATCGTCTACAGGCATCTGAACACGATGCATGTCACTATTTTATACATACATAATATGTTACACACTCTTTTATAAACTTGAAAACTGGAAAATGGAGAGCATGACCAAACGAAGTGCGCTGCTCTAAGCGCAGAAGATAACTGATTTTTTCTTTTAAAATAATCATTTACCCATTGCCATATATCCTGCAGCCGCTATAGCGCACCTGGTATCTGAGATAATTTTCATTTACACGTACGTACAGGTGAAACAAAACTCACGGACAGGCCCTTCCCCGAGCTAAACGGCGCTAGGCGCAAGTAAAATTTTAGCCGCCCCATCATGTATGAAGCAAACGGTAACCGGATAATTCAACATCCGTATGAATCACCACACTTTTTAAAAGTAGAAAAAAAAACTTTACCGAAAACCTAATCTAACCTAACCTAATTGATAATTTTTTTTTAAATTACAATTTTTTTTTTGTTTATTATTTATTATTTATTATATTTCTCCAATCACTTTTTTTAATTACTTATTTTTTTAAATTATTAAATTTTCTCAAATTATATATATTTTTTTTAAATTACATTTTTTAATTATTATTTTTTTAATACAAAATTACACATATTATTTAGGATGGTTTAAATTAGGTTTTCGGGCAACTTTTTTTTTTGTACTTCATCACTTTTAAATTGTCAAGGATCCAAAAAAAACATTGTCCAAATGTCTGGCCTGGAAAAATGCGATAGCACTAAAAATTCGTATAGCCGTGTCTCATACTTTAATTACTTTGTTTTTTTGCCTAACGGCTTATATTTTTCTCATTTTGCATTGAGTATTCTGTCTCCTCATACCTGAAGGTGACTGAAGAAACCAAATACCTAGGACACATAATCACCAGTACTCTGATGGATGATGATGACATTGATAGGCAAAGACGCGCTCTCAGCGTAAAATCGAATATGCTCAGTAGAAGATTTCGCCTTTGTAGTACCGCTGTGAAAAGGACTCTATTCCTTGCCTTCTGCGCAACGTTGTACACCTGCGAACTCTGGGCAAACTACAAAAAGAGTAGTATGGAAAGACTTCGTGTACAGTATAATAACGCCTTCCGCATAATGTTTGGCCTCCCCAGATACTGCAGTGCTTCCAGTATGTTCACGGAGGGGCGAGTTTCCGGTTTTGCAGCCCTTATAAGATCCAGGGTGGCTGGAATGAGGGAAAGAATAAACAGCTCCAGGAATATCCTCATCATGGAAGCCCGCCTCAGTCCAGCCTCCAGCATCGACGCATACTGGACAAATATATTGGCCCCTCACAATATAAATGCCGCAGCACCCTTAAGGAGTTATTCTAATCTTATTTAGTAAAATTCTTATTTTTTTTATTTATTTATTTATTTATTTTTGTTTTGTTTTATGTGTGATGTATCACCTTATACTACTGTCTTATAATTATTAAACTTTTTTATTTTATTTTTTCAAACTCTTGTACATATTTTGTATATTTTTAATAACTATTGCATGTATATTTTATATGGAATGTGTGGGACTGCACTAACCTCCCCACATACCGGAATAAACATTTATTATTATTATTATTATTATTATACCAGTTTTTTCTTCACTATCAGTAACGTCAGTAGAAAACTCAGATCATAGAACAATGATCTGTGGT
The DNA here is from genome assembly GCA_022606495.2 of Halesus radiatus. NCBI lineage: Eukaryota > Metazoa > Arthropoda > Insecta > Trichoptera > Limnephilidae > Halesus > Halesus radiatus. The sequence continues at coordinate 147,602 of JAHDVE020009344.1, forward strand.
CGAGTTTTACGGGTTCGATTGTCGCCCAAGTAGATATAATATGGATTTTTCAATTTATTGGTTAGGCTCTGGACGATGGGCGTCGGGCGCTGGGAGCTGGAACGGAATTAGTTTTTTTTTTAACTCAATGGGAATAAAATAATATTATAATAAATGTGCCTTTCTAATTTAAACAATAAATAAAAATTAGATACTATCAGCGTCTTGACAATCGGCCGCCTGGAGCGGCCTGGTCCAATTGCGCCTGCATAGAGCCGGCCCTGGTAACGGATGCCTAATTTAATAAAATATTCGGATGACGGTGGACTAAGTATAGGTATTATAGATACTCCTGTGTATTCACGTAATTATAACCAGGTAGAATTATGAATGATTTACGAAGACGTAGAAAACTCACAAGGACAAGGAAAGCACCCATAGCCCAGTTTTGAAATGTTGTGTTAGTTTGTTGTTTGTTGGTTGTTGGTTCTGCTTGACCCCGTCTAGAGCAACCTATTTTCTCCACACTCATATAGCATTCAAATTCTAAGAAAAATTCTAAACTAATTCTTAGCAAAAATTACTAATTCTAAACAGAACTCCTTCATCCATCGGGCAACACACATTTTTAACACGCAATACTCACAATTTGACATCTTTAACTCTGCACCACACTCCAGTCACACCGGCGATCTATCTTCTTTATATATATAAAAAAGTAAATATGTTTGTACATACAATATTTTTCTTGTTCTTTTATTAATATAAAATTGCACACACAAAGATCGACCCCCCCCCCTTCCCCTCCTTTCCACTTAACATAACAAACTTCATGTAACTTTTAAATTTATACTTCTTTATTTTGTATAACTATCTTTTTGGCGGCCCGTCCTCTCTGCCTACCCGTGCGGGGAAACGGCGTGATGGTTATTTAGTTAGTTAGTTATCTTTTTAATTTTATTTTGATTTCTTTAAAAATCACTAGATTCACTCATACATAATACCCAAGTGGAAACCTGTGAATGGTTATATTTATAGCACTTATTTATTATACTTCATATTTTATTTAAATTGTTGGTCTCCCAAATAAACATAAAAAATTAAAAAATCTTTTTTCTATTCTTAATAAATGAATAAAAAAATGTACTTTGTTTTCACCACTTTATAAATATACATAGATATCTACATGTTTCGAAAGCGATGCTTTCTTCATTATGAATATATGAATACCAAAAATAATAAGTACCGTTCCAAAATATTATTTCTTCTTTAATGGCACATACGTGTATGCAAATCTGTATGGTATCGTAGTTATGAAAATAATGAGTTTTACCATACCCAATGTGAATTTTCTATTATTTTAAATTCGCATGGACGAGCTGAAAAAAAAATAGGGGTCAAATACGGTTTTAAGTAAAATTTTTATGATGTATTAACCCTACCCCTACCCCTATCCAGTAATTTTCCTCTTATCTTGAACGTCAAGTGGACAAAATTTCATTAAAAAATACAAACATTATGCTATAAGAGGTAGGAAAGGGAGATGGGGGTGATTTTTGCCAGGACATTATTCTTCTTTATATAATAGATAGATAAAATAAGAAGAAGACTAGCTGAAGCATCCGGCGTTTCCCGGGGTTATGACCTACCCCTACCCCTACTCCTTCCTCTATCCTTACCCGTACCCCTACCCCTACTCCTACTCGCTACCTCTACACAGTAATTTTCCTCTTATTTTTAACGTCAAACGTGCAAAATTTCATCAAGAAGTACCAAAATTTTGCTTTAAGGGGTGGGAAAAGGGGGTGTAGGTGGTTTTTCTCTAAATCTCATGTAGACAGTGACCTTCCTCGTCGAAGGTCAAGTGTGCAAATATTCTTCAATCTCGGAATAAAACTGTAGATTTGTATATAAAACAAACACACTCCGCTCTCCGGGGACATTCTTATTTATATAAAAGAGATAGAAAAAGAAAATTCTTAGAATGTGTATGTCATTAATTCGGTTATAGGTTCACTTCACTTTCACATTTTTAAAAGGCATTAATTTCTAATACCTAAATATTACGCGGGGCAACATAATAACTATCACAAAAAAATATCTTCAAAACAAACTGTTATTTTGACATCATCGACTGTATAACTGAATAACAATTATGAAGAATCATGCATTACCCGGTACTCGTAAAGAAAAAACAGTACATCTAAACTAATCACAATATGTTATCTTATCGGCATATCTGCTTTTTTTTAAGTTGACGAAATATTTCATTATACCGCATGCGTATGGTTAATGCCCCGTTCAGACGATTCGGTTTTAGTAGAAGCGAGTCAACTCGAACGCCAAAAGTTGAACGAGAAATTGAATGGCATGATTCCACGTTTCAATCGAATTTTTTATTCAAGATGGCGTCAAGCGAAGTGAACGTGCGTGAATCTCTAAAATAATTTGTGATTATTTGATGAGTATCTAACACTCTTTTCAGAGAGATTGCCTTACATGATACTGAAGGTTGTAGAAATCATTTGGAGAATTTCGAATTTTAAAATTCAAAAGCAGGATCCAGTAAGTTATGCTTAGATTACCCAGAAAAAATCCTGATAACTTTTAAATGTGAAGATTATATAACATGATGACATGAGAGGAACCGCCGAACCTTTTTATTCCCAATAATAGAGCTTTACTAAACTTTTCTTATTGTGCTCCACTAAATGCGTTCTTTCAATAGAAAGTTGTTGAAATGTTGAAAATTTTATTTATTATTATTAATTTAATTACATGCACACATATTTTTAAATAAATTAAATAGACAACGGAATATGTGTACTTATGTATATTTTCTAATTTCAGCTGACGAGACAATGACGCTTGTAATGCCAATTTTATTATTGGGTAAATAACTTTACTGTTAAAATTATAGTTAATTCATTATCCAATAACTATTAGGAGTATTATGGCCACGAGCGTTGTTTATTATATTGACGGTCCCAACGAACAATGTCGGGTGGGAAAATGGTAACTTCTAATTAGAGCTTTTTAAAGTTTTGTTTCTACGTGTTTAGAATTTCACATATACATTTTTATTGTTTTGGGATATAGAAATATAGTGTTGTTTTTGATATTTTGCGTATTTATTTCACTGGAAAAACATATTATTGAAACTACTACAACTCTTATGCAAAGTTACCAATTTACACATCCGGCATTGTTCGTTGCAATCGTCGATATATACGCCGAATAAATTTAGGTAGTGCCATCTGTTTGGTGTCTTCTCAAACTAATTATGGAACTAACAAAGATGGCAGTGAACTCCATACCGTGTATCCGTCGGTATAGAATTAGAAGATATCTGCTATAGATTTTTACTACCGCCAGAAGGCGCACCGTTCGCTGAAATTTGGCATTGTCATTTGTCAGAAACAAACCTAAAGCAGCAAAATAATTTTTTGCTGTTTCATTTGCTAAAAGCGTCAATATATCTAAAGGAAATAGTTCAAGTTGTTAATAATTGGAAATCACAATGAGTTCAATCGGTACCGGCGTAAGTACAACATGATTTTTACTTTATTTTTCGAATGAATCTTTTGTTGTTTTGCAGGTTATAAATTACACATAACCGACCATTCGAGGATATTTTATGTATCTTTATATAAAGATTCCATCAGTCAATATCTTTCATAATTTCCTAATATTCTAATTTACTGCATCTCTGACCTTTTTGTGACATTATTGAATATATTTACTTATCGAATATTTGCTAGTCATTATTTTTGTGGTTATATTTGGTTGTTTGGTAAAACATTAATCTAGATTGTCTTAACGATTTGTTATTTCCATGCTTCCAGTATGATCTCTCAGCCTCACAGTTCTCTCCGGATGGCCGCGTATTTCAAGTCGAATATGCTGGAAAGGCCGTAGAAAATTCTGGAACTGTCATCGGACTTAGGGGAAAGGATGGAGTTGTATTTGCCGTAGAAAAACTTATCACTTCCAAGCTCTATGAGCCCAAATCTAATAAGAGAATATTCGATGTTGACCAGCACATAGGAATGGTAAATACAATACGCATTTATTTTTCGTGCTTTACTTTATGTTCGCATTATTTCTTCTCTTTATAATAGTCTGTAAATGTGAAACTATATTATTTCTTTCTCAATAACTGAACACATAATTAGTGAATGTGCTGATTTCTAAAACCATGTTTCAATATAGAGTAAAGTTTCGGTTTTACGTCACCCCTATATTATGTTTTCCCGCTATATATGTCAAAAAGCCGCGGTCCCAACTTATTCCATACATTCTCATACAAATATTCCCCCGAATTTACAATTTTTTTAATTTCGGCCCCCTGTTTTGCGTCAATTTTGCATACTGACCCTACTTGAAATTATCGCTAAAACCCAAAACTCGACTACCTGGATCAACATTTTTCTGCAAAGTTAACATTTTATCATAATACAATCATAAAACTGAGTGATAATCTGCTTAAAACAAGGTAAACAACCCTTGTAAAACTCGCCGCTGCGCCAATACAATAGCGGGGCGAAACTCAGAAGTCACTCCATCTCCCTCAGTTTATATAGAAGTGCACGTGTGCAAATGAGGCAGCAATGTACACACAGTACCTATAATGATTAAATAAAAGCCACCTTTTTACTGACTGGTGACTGGTTTCAGGCCGTGACGGCTATCTTCTTTTTATTTAATCATTACAATGGAATTCCACCACATATTAACAGTTGCAAAAATAGAAATATTAAAAATTACCTAATAGCAACAAACTTTGATTCAATTTTATATTTGCACCGTGTCTTTCCAAGACTAGTATTTTTTTTCAAAAATTGATAGTATTAATGTCACCACAATCATTTTGGAAGAATATGCTTTGTAGATGGAATATAAATATAAAAATGGGCTATTCTATAGTCAAGTGTATTGTACTGTACAATATGAACGAGACAGATTAAAATGCTCATGAAAAATAAAAAATAAAGCAAAAATGATAAATTTTAGTTCTACATAGTTATTTTATTAAAGTTGTACACTAAGTAACATTTTATTAAAGTTGTACAGTTTTCTGACAATTATCTTTATTTGCTGTCGGCAAGGATTCATTTAGACGGTCCCAACGTGAGGTGTCGAATCTGCATTTTGCGAGGTTTACAAGAGACTGAAAACAAAGTTAGATTCAACTTTCTACGCCGGACGCATCATACAGTTTTATTCATTTTCATTCCAAAAAAAGGATAATTTAGAGGAAAACGAATTTTTTTTTTGGCATTATCTGAAAATATAGAATAAATTAGATAGTTTAAGATAGTAAAATGAAAATCGAAATTTTGCTGATCACCACTTTACGTTGGGACCGTTGATTTATTAGTGAAAATGGTCACTCCAATTCATTTGTATGAGTAAGTATGACAAATTGTTAGTGTACATTATGTGTTCATGCAATATCCATTCCTTAATTATGAGGTCAATCAAGATCACCGACACTGACAGTGAATTGTAGATCGCTTTGAAAAGAACCATTATTTTATTATTATTAATAAAGAAACGGTCTGTATAGCTCCGGTAAGTACTCGTATCATAGGCCCGTGTTGACATTTTTTGTTTTTTTTTTGTTCTGTTAATTTCTATATAATTTTGATATTTCAAGGTAAGGTATAAATATTAAAAATACATATATATTCTAGACTTTTTTCATAGTCCTCCTCACTAGGAGATCTTGTGCCGAGGCGGACCAGGTTTTGCACAAAGGGGTTTCAGCGAATTCTATATTTCAACTTCAAGGTTAGATTAGGTTATGGTCTTTCCAGTAATTTCTATGATGTTTTTTTGAGAATAGTAGTCAGTTCTTGTTCTGGTAATTCCTTAAGCCAAGTTTTGCTGGACTTAATGCAATTATTGATTGAATTACTTTTTATTGATATTAAGTGGGAGTTTGTTATATAATTTTACAGCTAAAAATTCATTCATTATTTCCGACAATAACCTAGACCTTTTTAATAAACTTCTATGATACTGTCATTGGGTATTTAAATATGTCTCCTGGTTCTACGGGTTCTACGCGCATTTTCCCAGGTATCTGAGTCTTCTCATCGAGGTGGGATATTGGACCATAGGTAAATTGAAGTTTCTTAATCCTGTCACATTTTATACAGCTATTGATTCTTTCCACTCCCAACAGCTGCATTTGTCTCCTGAGGTGGCATTATCTTGTTAGTAGTCCCACTAGCTCCCTTAGTATCGAGCAGCTAACTGGTTCCTTTGGGGTTTGTACCATTTATGAGTATATAATATTTTTGAATTCCTCTTATGTTTCCAGGCCGTATCAGGTCTCATCTCAGATGCCCGCCAAATTGTGCAGACGGCGCGCTCCGAGGCAGGCAACTACCAGGCGCAGTATGGCGTGCCCGTGCCGCTCAAGTACCTGAATGAGCGTGTAGCCATGTACATGCACGCCTACACTCTCTACAGTGCGGTGCGGCCCTTCGGCTGCTCTGCCGTTATGTGCTCCTGGAACAAGTTCGACGGACCCACCATGTACATGATCGATCCTAGCGGAGTCTCCTACGTAAGTCTGCTCTTGATGTAACAATTGAATAGGCACAGATGGAATGTTAAACCCGGGAAATCTAAAATGAGCTAGGTCTACCAACCGAGGCTGTCCGTTTGGTTATTATAATGATTGGTATTCTGATTGTTTATTTATGTAATACGCACATCATTTAAAATTATTTTAACAACAATAATATTTTGATTTTGAAGTCCACTGGAAGGGGTGGTAATTCTAACATCACATACTGACATTGTCCATTGTCCGGTCTTGACGTCTACATTCCACATCAAGCTTAAATCTGCCAATGTCATGTTTATTATTGCCATCTGTTCTACCCGTCGTCATAAAGACGATATTAGCAAATTATTTTATTGATGTTACTCATGAATTACTTGCTGGCTTATTCAGAATAATATACTCACATTGTTCACAACAAATAAATTCTTCCGTTCCACATGTTAAATTTAACCCTTCTTTGAGGTCAAATTTTGTTATTTTCTGTTTTATATTTTATTTTATATATTACAAGAAATTCCAGTTACCCTGTGTATTAACTTCTAGTGCGCCATGATTGCCCATCGGATATGCAAAATTTGCATGCTTTGAACACCGGCGTATCCAATGGGGAATGTTAAAACATGCCTTCTTTTCATATATATGTATGTAGAATATAAGTAGCTATTGTGGGTAAACTACTTTAATAGATATATACACTTTTTTTATAAATATCAAAACACATTATCTGGTAAGACAGTACAATTTAGAAAATCTTCATTTTGCAAAAAAAACAAGCAAATTATTACAAATATAGATTCAACCGGTGCACGGCGGATGGCGTGGAAATTTTTTCCCACGGCACACTACAGAAATATTAGACCATGGGAGCTCGGCGTTCCAAAGGTTAAACCCTGATTTTTAGAATTAGAGACAACTTATTTTACATATAAAATCATATCATAATTTTTAATGATTTTCCAGTCGTACTTTGGATGCGCAGTGGGCAAGGCAAAACAGGCAGCCAAGACCGAGATTGAAAAGCTCAATCTAGCCGATACGCCCATCTCAGAACTTGTCAAGGAAGCTGCTAGGATGTAAGTTGATCTCCTATTATAGCTACACTCACAAAATTAGCCCTTTTTCAGCACAAATATGCATTGTATTGTACCTCTGAATGATAATCTGTACAGGTGTGATCTATACCGGTTTCAAAGAAAACTGGTGTAGCCAATTTACATGTGATCTTTCGACTCTTGCTCCAGAAACCTGTTTCAGCTACTTCCTAACGTTCTACTATATCCCATCTACTTCCCGTCCCCACTCCTTTCAGCCTCAAAACATACCCCAATTGGGGATATCATAGTCCCACTGGCTTTGGGCAGTTGGGACTCTTGTGCAGTGTTCAATGTATAATTTCACCCGAAGTAAGGTAAAAAAAGCCTGCCTCAATGACAGTCGATCATTCTGATTGCTCGCTGGGTCAATCGGTAGAAATTTCTGCAAGACTACTTTCCCACCTCTGACCAAGCCCGATGGTCTGTTGGCTAACACGACCTGCGAGAAGGCCGAATTACTTGGATTTTTTTTGCGGAAAAGTCAACTCTTTAAGGTCACAGAGAAACTCCCCCATCCATTCCGCATTTTCTGTTTTCACACTGTTCTTTTTTTTTAAATTATCTTAACGACATGTTACAGAAAAACCTTCACAGCATTTTTTAAGGATATTCAACTTTTTAAATGTTTTTGTAAAACATGCGTAGAACGGTCAGAAATGTGTAATATTTCTGATTTTATTTTGATAAATGCTAAGCCCATGCAAATTTAAAAAAAAAACCTAATAAATATTTTTCTCTTTAAAAACACAATGTTTATCGTATTGCACAATAATATTATCATTATTTTGAATTAATAAATAATAACTTTCCGACGTCCCTCTCCCCGTTAATTCAACGTTATTATCCAATAAATGACTCGCTAATAATCTTCAAAGTCAATATGTACTTATGACAATGTTGAGTTTTTCTTTTGTTAAAACTAAGCAAATATTCATATTTTTAAAGAATGTCGTTCGCTGAATGACAGCTGTCATCCAAGAGAACCGGAACTGCAGTTAAGCAAAAAGTCTTTAACCCTAAGGATAAGGACAATGCCCTATCGTTAAAAAGAACCGGAATCAGACCCCCAGGTGTCACGGGTTATATCCTTTCCTAGCTAAGTCTTCCATCATTACACAAGCACGATTTTCCACTTATAATAATTGTAGTAGGGAAAGAATTCACGTGTTGCTAGGTTGTTTGTAACCCAGGAAGATTTGTCCCGCAAAAAAAAAAAGGAAAAGATCAGTGAAACCTTAAGTGCATTGTACCAATTTTATGATGGATATTTCCAGTATCTACCTCGTCCACGATGAACTCAAGGACAAGAACTTCGAGCTGGAGCTCTCGTGGGTAGGAGAGGTCACCGGAGGAGTCCATCAGAGAGTTCCCGTCAACATCCTCCAGGAGGCTGAGAGGACTGCGAAGCAGGCACTCCAAGAAGATTCTGACTCTGACAACGAAGATATGTAAAAACATCCCAGCAATATCTTCCCATCTATTTTCTATGTACAACAGTGTGTTCAAAAATCGTCTTATGTTTGTAACATAAAGAAATACCTTCTATTGTACTGGTTAGAACAATTTATTGGGTATATTTCTGGTAACAAATAATAATCTGAATACATATTGAACTTTTTTTTTGGTATATTTTATTGAATAAATAATAAACTTTTATACATTAATTTCACCTCTCTTTTATTAAATTACATATTGTCTACTGGTCTACAAGTATTAGTTTCAACTACTTAAATAAAATTTATTATTTGTGCAAAAATTCTAAATTATTCGTTAATACATAATTATTTTATTACGCAAATAATGTTTATTTACAGTGGTGGTTTGTATGATGTTTAAATACATAAATATTATTACACATTATAAATAAGTTGGACATTCAAATAAATAATGGATTTCTTTGGTTATTTAATTGCAAGCTTTTGTTAGTAAGAAAGAAAGGAAGAAAGATACGTGTATAGTTAGATTTGGTCAGAAAGAAAGATGTGTTCAGAAGGTAAGGTAGTACATAAGTAATGGTAGATAATAGAGAAAGGAAGTATTTTTTAGTTGTTTTTAATTACTCCCGTCACCAAAACACAGTTAACCCTTTCTCCGCCGACGTCATTCTGAAGCATGAAAACAACAACTTCTTCTCGTAATACTTTTTTTTCCTCGTTTTTCTACAGTCATGAACGTCAGATGCCAAAAAAACAACAAATCGCACGAAACTGGTATGTCACAACCTCGCAGACTTTAAAAGAAACTTGACAATACTTTTCAACCCTCCGAACCATTCAACTAATTACATACAGAAATATGTATTACCCAGAAAGATTCCAATCCGTTCCGTACATGTAAAACTAACCATCAAAAATATTCGAAATTCATAGGAATTATGTACATAGTTAGAAAGGGCGAGCTACTTGATTCTCGGTGTGAAATGAATTAAAATTACTTGTGAAATTATTTAAGTTACATGGCAGGTTTAAATATTCAAGAAAGATGACTTTTTCACTTACCTGAATATAATTTTTTGAATTGTGTTCTGTTCGTCAGTTGGTTACTTTTATGAAATATGTGCATACACGTGTGTATGTTTTGTCTGTAGGAGAGGTTCGGTTCGTCTTTGCTTTATTCCCTCTCATGATAGGATGTACTGTAGTTTAGTTTTGTTATATACTACAGCTTTAAATTAGTTATTACATATCGTGGGTATGTACTGACAAAAAATGTTAACTCTAAAATCGCTGTTTTGAAAAATCAAGCATTTTGGTTTTGTACCAATTTTAAACTTCTTTATAAAATTCAATAATATTATTATGATGCAAGATTGATTTAACGTTTTTTCCAATAAAAAAATAAATATTGATTCTTTGAAAAAAAAATTTTAGATTTGTAGCTTTTTGCCCGAGTAAAAAACATCTGCTCTGATTTAATTGTGAATTTATAAAAATTACAGATATTTTTTAATTTCCCATGACTTTGTGTGTTCTGCCAGTATGTAGAACGTAAAGAGCTTCATAATGCTGCATCATTATGTCAAAATGTCAAATTTCCAACTTAACTTTTTTTGCCACTATACACACGATATGTAGTTAGGTTTATAAACAAATATAAGACTAGCAAGGAAAGAGGCGGAACCACCGCTTGAGAGATTTGAGCCTGCCGTAGGAGCTGCAGCTTGCCACATCAAACTACATATTGAAAGGTAGGTTAAACCCAACACTGGAAGAATGGGAGAGGGCACCCAGAATGAGACAACCTAAATTACTCATAAATGGACCAAACCCCAGACTACTCAATATGGACAGAAGCTCAGAGGGAACTGGAGGATACTGCCACCTCAGATGACTCAGCTGTTGGAAGTGGAAAACATCAATAGATGCTGGAAATGTGAAGAGGATGAAGAGACTCCAATTCACCTTTGGTACCAATGTCCCGCCTTGATGGGAAGAAGGCCAAGCTACCTGAGAAAGCATATTGTGGAACCAAGAGACATAGCCGAATATCCAATGACAACCCTGGTGAACTTTATCAAAGGGACCGGGTTACTTTCAAAGGAATAAGGTAAAATGTGAGATAGCACAATGAGTGAGTGCTCGCGGGAGTTATACACATCATCTAATAAAATAAATTACGTAGGTCTATAAATAGTTGTACATGGCACATATTAATTCACCTTTTCGGTTGATAAATGATTTCACGGTGGACAGAAGTTAATCTTGGTAACGTACTCGACTAGTATGGAGATTGTACTGTTGATTAAGCATTAAAATTAGAGTAATACCCGTTGAAAAAGTAGATTTTGTATCTACGCAAAGGAATGATGCAGTGGGCAACCACTTTTTGAAGCGTCGAAATCCAAAATTCTCTTTCATACCAGATCCTATTTGTGTTATTGTTATTATTAGCTGTTTTTGGTTTTATTATTGTGTAACATGAGATGAATGTACATAGCGACTTGCGCCTGATGCAATATATTTAAGGACACAAAACTTGTATTTAACACGCACACTGACGTAACAGCTTTGGTATAATTATACCAGTAGCTAGAGCAAAAATACATGGTGTCTCGATATCGAAATTCCACACACTGTTTTACTCACATACAAATAAATTAATACACACAATGATTCTTAACGAAAACGACAAACCTCGTAAACGAAAAAATATTACTTTAATTCTCATTCCTGGTATCGGTGATTCCCTGATACCCTGTACTATGTCCGAACGTGGCTGGTTTTAGGACTTTTTTCATCGCTAAATGATTCAATGTCCTTTGCTGGAACCTTGACTTCACACTCCGTCTTTGCCTGAATAATTGGTTCGACCTTAGTTTCGTCGATAAGGGGAACCTAAACATGAAAAATTTCGATAAATCTTTTAAATTATTGTGCAGGTTTCATACAAAACACACAGTATTTTTTAAACATTTATTAAGGACTATGAAGACATATAAATTTAAAAGAAAATTAATGAACACAACATATTTATATACATTTCAGTTAGATAGAGATAAATAAATAATAGTTTTTTTTTAAATGGTTGTGCCTTATTTGAAAACATTTTCATTGGATTCGCCAACTAACCCAGACTAAAAATTTCAATGTGTACCTATGTATTTATTACACACTACACAGGGACCATATTTAAACCAAACTTCAAGCCTCATTAGATTGCCAGTCTTCCCTTGTATAAACGACGATGCATTTCTGAACTTCAACGGGAGTCGAACCCGCGAGCTCTGAATCCATTGTAAAATACTCAAACCACAAATTAAGGCGATACACATTTTAAATGGTGATACATACATAAGTAAATACTTACTAATCATTACTTTAGCCGCTAATACACGTATGCAGTCGATTTTGTTTTTACACGGTTTTTGATATTCTAAAACGGTCAACAAAAAATGATGGAAATATCCGTTCTTATTAGAATAAGGAACTCCAGTGAAAGATCAGCCAATGCCGATTCTCAACATATAACTTTTATTATACATAGACTTTATAAATCATTATTTAAAAGTGAATAAAAAATCATCTCATCGAAACACCTTGATATGTTGGTACCATTGCATTGGGAACATCTGACGGCACATACGCGTTCTGTTTTTGGATTAGTACGAAAAATTTTATTTTTCTATATTGTTTTGTATTTTTTTAGTTTTGGCAAAATTTAAACTTAATTTGGGTGACTATAATAGTTGTTTAATATAAAAAAAACTATTATCAATTAAAGAAATTAGAGTATTCATGAACAAATCAATTATCAATATGGATATTATGATAATGTTAATGCTTTATACTATTATTATTCTTTGAGTTAAAGTTTCTAAAAAGGTACATAATTTTCTTAGTTATGTTTAGTTATAATTAACTATGAATAGAATATAAAATTATGCACGGTAGAGTTCATCCTTGTTTTGACATTTGACATTCTAACCTCAAAACTAATGAAAACCGACCGGCCATAGATTTGGAGCGTTTTGGCGGGCTTTGAAAAATGAAAACTTTGAAAATTAATTAAACTATGAAAACTAGCTTTAGAAAAAAAAACGAAATATACTGGTATTTATGTTTGAATGTCATTATTGAAAAAAAAAAAAAATTGGACTGGAGTTCCTTATTCTCTCATTTACCGATGCATACTGTACTGAAAAATTTAACATGGTTTTTTTACATGGTATTCTGTGGAGCGTATCTCCCATGTAAAAATAGATTGACTGTACTTAAGCATACCTTTGAAATAACATTAAAATCTTACTGCTTTATGTACATACCTTCTTCCTGCTTTAGTCCTTTAAGTAGGCAACAAGGATGGAATGCCCCATGGGTACAATTATCGATCAACCATCAATTCTACATTCATACATACTTATGACTTTTTACATTGACAAGACACATTAAGACAAAGTGTGCAATACAAAATTCGTATTTATGAATAAAAAATCACATAAAATTAAATTAAACACAGTACCTACTCTACTTTGTCTCAAATCACTACTCGATAATAATTTTGATGCCTAACTGGTTTCACTTAGACTTACACTTTATCATCCTTTAACTGTAGATAATGTCTCTAAGCGGGAGCCAGCGCCGTGCAACCAGCGCGGATCCTGTCTATGTATATCCATTATAATATAATATTTTTTTTATATGGTTTTTGATTTATTTAAGTAAAAATATGTGCATTGGAAATAATTTCACTGTTTCAAAACATTATTAACGTTTGATTTCATAGCATAAAAAATATTAATTTTTGCTTTTTATATAAAGGCAAGACTTTCGATTTAACACTTTCGATCTACTATAAAGTGAGATCTGGAGTTCTCTCTTTCTAAAACACACGTCTGACCTTAAGAGAAAGGGAGATATAATGAGTATTATGAGGACGGTCATTTCGTTCCCGATACGGAACGACTTGAATCAAAGGGTTTTAAATAAATACTATTTGTTATTTCTGAAACAAGTTCCGCACAGAGAATAAGATCGCAAGGTGCATATTCAGCAATAAAAGGGTAAATATTAAGTGTTCCAAGCAGAAGCCTATTGACATAGAAAAATATTGATAAATAGTGATGTAAAACTAAGTTATTAAACTGTGTTTTATTTTATATAAACGTAATGTCATACCGCAGTGTTTGCTTTCAATAAAGATAAAATGTCATTTTATGTTCTAATAATGTGGTCAAATCACATACATTGATACATTTACTTAAATACATTAATTAATTTTACGTTTTGTAATAACCTAATTTAAGTCTTTTCTGAACCTTTATTTTGTATTTGTGCCTAGAAGGTTTAAAACGCTTTGAAAAATACTGCTTAAAATATAATAATCCAATTATGGATTTAGTCAATAAAATATAATTTTTACATTAAGCTATGGTAAGAAAAAAATTCCTTGTATTTCTGTCATGAGTATTTGTTTAAAATATTTTAACTTACATAATTTTTTGTTGAAATTACCAGCATTTCAAAAATGTATACATACTCGTAATTATAAAAATTGTATAGTTCCTGTTTCCGCTATGAAAAAATGCAGGTTTTCTTTGGTCTCCTCTCCATAAGGCAAGAAAAATAAAAGCACTACTAGCTTTTTTTTATATTATGCTTTGTATCGCATAAGAGTCCCAACTGCCCGGAGCCAGCGAGACTATGGCATCAGTAATTCGGGAATGTTGTAAGGCTGAAAGGAGTGGGGAAGGAGGGAAATGGAGGCAGAGGAAGGTTGGGAAGTACCTGGCTATTTAGATTTGGTTACCAAGCATGGCTAAAGCCATTTAAAGCAACGTTTCGATTCTGAATGGTGGTCTTTCACCAGGGCGATACTGAGAGTATCTACCATGATACCTGAAATGGATTGTCACTGCCATTCCAGTTACCGGGAACCAGCATGAGGCTGTTTCTTTATCCAGTTAGTTTTAGAACTAAAATTTTATTTTTCGATATTGTTTTGTATTTTTTTAGTTTTGGCAAAATTTAAACTTAATTTGGGTGACTAGAATAGTTGTTCAATATAATTTTTTTTTTATTAATTAAAGAAATTAGAGTAGCAACTCCCCACCACCGGTGGGGGTGGGGAGTTGCTAGAGAAATTATGAGAATACAGGACCGGTTCCTCAGAAAAATAATTTCAACGGTTTCGGTAACAGTGATGAAACCGGTTCCAAGTTACCGGGACGAGAATATCGACCGACTCTAATGGGAAAGAATGATGAAGGATCAAAGACAATGGTTGGCAAGTACCTGGCTCTTTAGATCTGGTAACTAAACATCCCTAAAGTCACTTCAATCAACATTATTATTAAAAACAATCAATATAAACCGCCCTTCCTTTGGGTTATTATTCAAAAAGTAGGTAAAAATATCGTTTTTTTTCATTAGATTTCGCAATAACAACACGTGTGACTAGTGACGTAACTTGTATGAGAGAGACTAAAATACTTGAACACCCCCGTTAGCTTCGGCTGACCTCGAAATACTAAAAGAGATGACGCAGGAACACACTTGACATATACAAATGTTTTGTGGGTTTCGGGATAGCTTTTATTGTACCTGAACGTACGGGATACGGCTTGTTGCGTTGGGGCGATAATATAGCTGCCGTATCACGTACATTCGTATGGGTAGGGCGGTTCACTTGGTTTTAGCGTACAAAAATATTGCCTATTAATTTTAACTAACTTCTTCGAATTTTTAATAATTTTTCACGCTGGGCTTGGGAGAATTGAGATCAAATATAACCAACAAAGGGCGCTGACAGACGAGCCCCCGTTACCGGCCAGTTTTCTTCGGCTGGTGCTGAAGTGTATGGCAATGCACACAGGGTGGTACACCTACACTGGCACCGGCCCGGTATATTGCCATACAAATCGGAATCAACTGAAGAAAACCAACTGGTTACCGGCGGTAGTCTGCTGCCCCCTAAAGTTAACAAATTGGACATAGCGGATATTAGAACTAGACCACCGGTCGCAGTTTACAATCTTTCGTTTATATAGTTTTGGTTGTCGAAATTATTTGTGTTGTTGTTCAACCTCGGCACTGCGGTCACACTTGCGTCACTGTCTTGCTGTTTTTCAACATTGCTGCAAATGGTGGGAAGGGAACAAACCTGCTGAATGCTGATTGGGTGCGACTCCATCTCAGGTAGTGACTTCTTGTAGAGGTGCCTCGCCCAGTACGCTAGTATTATCATCTCCAACAGCTTTGCAGTGTTGTACATCACTAGAATTATTGAAAAATGGTTTAGATTTGTAATGGAAATCTACGCTTAGATGGTTTGGGCATGTAGAACGGATGAACGAAGAATGGAGGATGCATGATGCAAAGGTTGACGTGGCACGATAAAGTGAATCAAATACTCAAGTCGGGTCATTTCAAGAATCAGAATAGCAGAAGAGTATGTATGAGACGATGTATGAATGTGAATGAAGCAAGGAGTGTGTGCCGAGACAAAGTTGTATGGCAGTCTGTCCTCTCTGCCTATCCCTGCGGAGAAACGGTGTGATGATTAAGTTAGTTAGTTTTCAATCACATATATTTTTAAAAGAAACCGATTAAAGATCTGTTTCCATGTTAATGAAAACAAATTATAAAGCTTGTTCAAATAAATTTCCACATTTTCATAATTCAGTTTTTGAGATTTGTAATAATTATAATAATAATGTTTTATTATCTTTTTATCTCTATAACAAATAATGATATCCTCACTGGAATTTCCCGTACTGGGGATTTCATTTCCCAAATATTAAATTACATTATATTAAATTGATGTGCTTGATGAAAAAATTTTAATATTTGTAAGGTGAGGTGTTTTAAGTGCAGTTGAGTGGTCTTGGTATTAGTCTGTATTTGCTGTTAATATATTTTCTATTTCAGATCTCGCTGTGTAACGTATCCAGCATTTTATTTGATTTTTAAATTTATTATTGTTGTTGTGATTTTTTAAAGAGGGTGGGATTTTGTTGTAGAGTTTAGTACCATAGTATAAGAAGCTTTTTTTTGTCCAAATGCTATGTTTGGTGTTGCTTGTTGTATGTGCTTTTGACTCTGATATCTAGTGTTATAGCAGAACATTTTCTTTGTGTGATGTTTTGAAGCAGCAAAATTCTCAAACCTGAGCCAATAATCCATGTTTTTAAAATATTTTTTTATATGAATACCGCACAAGAGTCGCAACTGCTCCCAACCGTCTGGAGCCAGTGAGACTATGGCATTCCCAATTGGGGAATGTTGTGAGGCTGAAGGTATTGGGGAGGGGAAGGATAAGGAGAAGAGGGTGGTGAGGAAATACCTGGATATTCAGATCTGCTCACCAAACACGGCTAAAAGCTATTTCAAGTATGTTTCAATTCTGAATGGTGGTCTTTCACCAGGACGATACAGAAAGTATCTTCCACTCTGGAAATATATGACACATATTTGAAATTAAAGTAATCAACTGCTATGCTATAAGCGTACTGCTGGTCTGCTAGCAGCTTCTTTGTATCCTCTTCTTTCTCAGAGTGGTAGATACTTTCAGTATCGCCCTAGTGAAACACCACCATTCTGAATAGCCAGGTACTTCCCAAACTTCCTCTTTCCCATCTCCTTCCCCTCCCCATACCCTTCAGCCTCACAACATATCCCAATTGGGGATTCCATAGTCTCACTGGCTCCAGTTAGCAGGGAGCAGTTGGGACGCTTGTGCGGTATTTATATTCAACAGAAATAGTGGCAGCAATGGAGCTCTCAGCGGCATGACTATAAAAGGTGTAAAGCTTTATCGGTTGATTTGGTTTGAAAAATGAGAATTTTTAATTTTGGCGTGGATAACTTGCGTTGATAAATGTATGATTATGTATTATAATCAGTGGCGTGCATCGCTCTATCACCAAAGGTAGGCTATGCATGGTTTTTCAAGTTGGGATATGTTAAATATTTGAAAATGGTTATTTTATTATCATCTTTCACTGACTGTTATTGTCAACTAAATAAATGAGCATACAAGTTTCTCACCAAATTCATGGAATAAAAAACATATTTTGATAAGAAATTTTATAATTTTTTAAAAATTTTCTTATGGTTCATTTTGCTTTATGGGCTAGACGCCACAGATTATACGGCAATATTTCTATTTTTGAAACTGACAATTCGTGGTGGAATTCCATTATAATAATCTATTATAGGTACTCGTACATCGTATGTTTTTGTAGCAAACTACTGCCAGTGGCGGCATCACAATCTGCTATGCATGCCACATGGCAGAACAGACGTGTTGGCTCAGCACAGCATGACACGGTAGTGCTGCTAAACAACATATCCCTTGATATCTTTAACATAAACCTGGTTTCAAGATACATTCAGATATGTCTCTTAATTTATGTCATTCTGGTTAACTTTTATGTTGAAATGTATTTTTGTATCTTTGTTCTTGTTCGTTTGTATAGTAAATGGACACTGTCTTTTATTCACAAAAAAGTCATTGTATTGCACAATTATGATTTTTTGAGGTGAGAAATTGGATTTTAAGACTAAATTATAAAAAGTATACCATATTAAAAGATATCAAAATACATTGCGGCTATCCAATATAAGTTTCATCACTGACTAGATCAGAGGTTCCCAACCTTATTTGTCTAACCAACCACTTTTGGACTTTTTATTATATCCGCTTAGCTTTTAGCTCTTGTTAAATATTTATATGCATATTTTACATATTATATTATGTAGTACATTATTGTTCACCTGACAACAGGTCCCGAGTAACCTAGTTAGGTGCTGTAACACCGTAAAAACAATTACAAAAAAGAATATTAATTCATCTATAAATCAATAGAACATTTGAACAGTTCATTTTGTTGCATGATTCTTTCAACGATGTACCCTACAACAGATTTGAAATCATAAGTAAAATTTATTTTTTAAAGGGCAAATGCCCTCGCCCCCATATCAGCCCATCATCGCCCCTCTTGTAGCACTTCACCCTCCCCCATTTACCCTTGAGGCCACTACCGCCCCATTGGATCTCTCCAACGCCTCTTGTGGGGCGGTACCGTCCCCATTGGGAACCTATGGACTAGATTGTGATGAAATGTGTGACCCATTTGAAAAATTGAACTAAAGTAATTGAAAAAAATTTAAGTCTTAATGTATTCTCACGGCTTGCATAGACAGATGGGGTGATGGGAGGTTTGCAGGGCAAGACGTTGGTCCACACCAGCAACCTGGCCAGGAGACCCTCGAGCTTGGACAGCAGCAGCACGAGCTGGAGGGCGAAGAACTTGGCTTGCAGGGAGTAGCCCTCGAGGGTGTCCCTCAGCATCTTGATGGTCATGATCATGGCCCAGATGCCCAGGAAAATGGAAATCACTATGAATAGCTGCAGGTACATGTAGTTGACTCGGTATAAACTCTGGAAGGAGACAGTTAAACGATTAATTTATATCGTGCATTTAATTGGATTGTTAACTTTGTTAATTGAATTGATTCATTCAAGTCACTTAATTTATTCGGCTCATTAAATTATTTCGGTACTTTAGAAAAATTCATCTTTTTCATTCATTCAAATCACTGATCATTCAATTATTTCCCTTTATTTGATTAAATAGTTTCATTGCATTATTTCAATTAACCACTTCGTGCTTTTGAACGAGCAGTGTTCGCGGGCGGCGCATGTGTCGTATCACGCCAACCCCAGCACTGCTCGCGTAGTTCGACTTGTTTGCGTTACATAAGACAAACAAACGAACTGAGCTCACCAGTTACCACTTGACGCTCGTAGAGGTTTATGCAAATCGTTTTTTCTGTTTTAACTTATCAATGTTTTATTATTATTTTTTGTTGTTTTTTTTTATTAATATAGTTAGACTAGTTTTTTTTATATTAAGTTAAGTTTTTTAACATTTTTTATTTCTTCTATTTCGTTTTTTTTTAACTGGACAACTATAAATTATGCAAACTCTTTAAATAAAAAATAAAATAACCTGAAGCTTTTAGTTCTTTTTTTGGGAAAAAAACCCGAGCTAGGCAATAAAATGTGGACATCTAATAAAGTGGAACTAATTTTTTTCATTACTACGGCAATACCAGGCTACTCATACGTCTTTGAAATTTTGTTCCTTACATTCGAATTTTACAGTTCGTTTTAAAGAAACAAGGCGTAATATTGTAATTCATTTTTTTAATTTTTAATTAATGTTTTTGATCTGTGAATTTGATTTTGTTTTCTTATTTACTTACCTTACATCTAATACATGGTTATTTCGATACGTAAATCTCAAAAATACAAAAAATCGCCTTTTCCGTGTAATTGCCTTCTTTGCAATAAAAGTTTAAACATAAAAATTGTTTTAAAATGTGATGTAGAATCATTTGCTTTCAGAATGTACCACTAATTTCTGAGCACTGCTTGGGTAAAAGTATGAACTTGGACCATTGTCCTTTTTTAAAAATACACTATTTTTCTATGAGCCATCTTGGTGTTGCAATTTAAAACCATTTAAACGATCGCACCGCCCTCATTTTTTGTCCACTTTAAAAAGTCACTGTATTTCAGTGCTTAGCAGAAGGAATGTAAAAAAGAATGTTTCAGTTCCAAAAATTAGATTATCCCTTGAGTCGTTTTTATTCCCGATGGGGAACAAGTAACTAGATAGCAGTAGAGTCTTTTTGTTCATCTTGTTCCCTTTGGGTAGCAATCTAAATCTATCTATCTAATGTAATGCTATCTAGTTACTTGTTCCCCATCGGGAACAAAAGAACTCGAGGGGTTTTAAGTAAGATCAACATTCATCGATGTTTACCTTTTCATTTACCATTAATTAGACTTCCTAATTTTAGTCATCCTCTCGTGTATTTTTGTGCTTCCAAAACAAACACCAAAGTTTGGACTACAAATTATCACGTGTTCAATGCGTTTTAAAATGTGACTGCTAAAATGCTGTTGACCAAAAAGTATTTGTTCAATTTATTTGAATAACTTATTGACGTTTATAAAACCTCATTGTAATATTTAATCATTGAAGAAGACAATATTAACAAATCTGAAATAAAACTCGAAACTGAAAAAAAAACACAGAAAATAAAAAGGTATCAATCGAATTTGGGAATCGAACCCATTTAATGGAGGATAATATTGACAAGTCTTAATGGGCCTTCCACACGACTGGTTTGCCCAATACTAACTGAAGCCACAGCGTCGGAAGGTTCGACCATCCGGTCATCCTTTCCTAAAGTCAATCCTACCAACATTAGAAAAGGACGATCGAATGATCGAACCTTTCGACTTGGTGGCTTTGGTTAGTATCGGGAAAACCAGTCGTATGGAAGAACCATAAAGTTGACGTGTGATATCGATGAAGATGGCGTAAAGTGAACTAGTCTCATTAGCTCAGTTGGTAGAGCGGTTGTCCTGGTAAGACAGAGGTCCTGGTTCGATTCCCAGATGCGACTGATACCTTTTTAACTTCTGTTGTTTTTTTCGGTTTCAATTAGCATAGTGCGTTGCCTTTCTTACTATATTGTCAACAATTCCCACTTTCTCGGGTATGTAATTAAAGACATACCTGTTTTTCAGCCCACATAACAAGTAGGATCATGTAAACCAATCCTTGCACTACAGGAAGCTGCAGAACAAGCACCCTTAGAAATCTCACATTCCGTCTGAAAACAAAAAATTTTTTAGGGTTAAATTTTGTTTTATTTTATTTTTAAACTAGCTGAAGTACCCGGCATTGCTCGGGGTTATGAATGGTTTGGAGTAAAGAATTGAGGTTGTGATGTGTTACCTCCACTACCACCCAGTAATTTTCCTCTCATTTTGAATGTCAAGTGTTCAAAAATTCATCAAGAACTACCAAAATTCTGCTTTAAGGGGGGGAGGTGGTTTTTCGAAATCTCATGTAGACAGTGACTTTCCTCTTGTTTTGAAAGTCAATTGTTCAAAATTTCATCCGGCCCGGAATAAAACTGTATATTTGTATAAAACAACTAAACAACGGGACACTAATATACTGACTGAAGTAACCGACATTGCCCGGGGTTATGAATGGTTTAGGGTAAAGTATTGAGGTTGTGCTGTTTTACCCCTACCCCTACCCCTACCGTTACCTCTACCTGTATCTCTAGCCCTACCCTTACCTCATCCTTACCCCTACCCGTACCCCTACCCTTACCCAGTTTATTTTCTCTCATTCTGAACGTCAAGCGTGCAAAATTTCATCAAAAAATACCAAAATTCTGCTTTAAGAGGTGGCAAAGGGGGAAGGGGTGGTTTATCGAAATTTCATGTAGACAGTGACCTTCCTCTTGTTTCTAAAGTCAAGTGTTCAAAATTTCATCAAGCTCGGAATATAACTGTAGATTTGTATAGAAAACACACAAATACCGCCCACCCAAGACACTCTTCTTTATATTATAGAAGAAGATATAGATAATGACAAAGATATTTATTATAAAGATTTGCAAGTATCCTTACTTATTGACGGACATTAGTGGCAGTATGCAGCAGCAAGGCCAACAACAGCAAGGAGGTACTCGGGGGTCCAATGAATCAGGTTTTACTTTCCTAAAAACAATAATAAAATAAAATTATTGCATATTGTAATAAATTAATTTAATGTTTTTCCTTCCGTAGATTACAAACCTTTCGTCGAATCGACTACACCGAAATACAAGTTATACTTTATATAGTTTTTTTTTAATGCTGTGATAAATGATGTTTTTTTTAATCTTTTGTAATCTCATTTGATAAGTAGTAGGTACTAAAGATTGGTACACCTTTAACGTACATTGGGAACGGATTAACAGCATATCCAAGCAGGCTTGTCATCGATTTGCACGACATCGTCAGAAAGCTTAAAAACAAAGTAGAATATAGTTATGCGTTAGTATTACCTGATAAGCTCGGACTCCCCCCCGCAGTAGGCCACGAAGAGGCAGAACAGTTGGTACATCGCGAACATGAACATCCCTTGCGCCACGGCCTCTGCCAGGAGATGTGCACGTGGTACCACCGTGGCGCAGTACGTGGCTAAACCCACCACCTGAAATTATACATCATTAATTGTTATTGCGTTTAACTGGTAGAACTCAAAATTAATCATTTTAACCCATTAAATTCATTGACTTAAATAGCATTCCACGTCATTATAAAACAATTAAGAAAACACTTTTGGGGAAGACACTCTTCAACTGTAAGTACCTACCTCACAGAATAGAGAATTTTTAATTACCACAATTATTTTTTAACCCCGTGATGCATAGTGGTATAAAAAATAACCCACCTTTTTTTATCTTTTGCTGCATGGTGGGATGTAATTTATAACACTTCGAAAAATTAAAACCACTTGAAACACAGCGGTTTAAATTATGTCCCGCCCACTCCAACGGCTTTCTATATCGGCCAATAGATGGTACATACATACTTTTCGAAATTCTGTGCAACACAAGCATTTTTTTGTTTCAAATCTTGTACCTCAAAGGGTTAACCGGTAATAAATCATTTTAAACACCGTTCAAATTAAAGTTGGGTAGGAGTAAATAAAATCATATAAGTAAGTCGTCTCAATGTGGCCTAACCACAGTTTGGAAATGGCTTTGAACGCCGAAACAGCTGTAACAATAATTAAAAACTGAAATACTTGTAGAACTTAATAACATTATTAAGTATTAATTTACTTCAAATTTTATTTTTAAAAAAAAACGTTTATACACTCGAATCATTTATTTGATAAACTCGTACATTTACTTTAATGATTACATTAATTTGGGAGGCGGGTATAGGTACTGCCGTCCCGGGAACCATTCATTGAATAACCAACACCTCTACCATAGGTCACCGCAAGCGGTTCCCTACGGCCGGTGACTTGGCAGGGTGCCCAGGTTCATCGGGTGAGCTTTTTCCAGGTATTGGCGATGGGTGTATTTTCCCACCAACTGCATGGGCCGGATTGTGAGAGACCGATTTAGGGAGACCCCTTGACCTCTCGACCCATCGCCTTGCACTGTGATAGGAGGCATGGATCAATACACCCGTCGCTCCTGGACACTAGTGATGAGTCATTCATGAACGAGCCGTTCATTTGTGCCAACTCATTTTGATGAGCCGTGAGCGTATGACTTCTGGTAAGCCGTACCACGGCTAAAATGAACTGTGACTCTTTTTGACAAACCTTGGAATCACTCAAGAAAGATTTTTATTTATATAAAAAGATCAACATTTCTCAGATCTTCGATAGTATTCTTACGCATTTCTACGATGACTCATCTAAAATAAGGTCCTTTGTTCTAATTTTTTTATATAAAATCATCGTATACGTGTCTAATTTCTACAAGGCTAAATTATGCCCACGATCGTGGGACTTTCAGTTGTTTTAAGGATTCACACATTCATGTGTAGAGATGAGAACAATTATCTCATTTACACATTTGTGGGCACTGTACAGTACGTGAAAAGCGCCTGACAGTCTGGCATCTGCACATTTTGTACCTACTCATATACGCTGGAAGCTGGGAGTTGTAGGAGCTAGGAGTCGTATGAACTGGGGTATGAGCTCATGAACTGAGAGTCAGCTTTTAATATGTGCCGGCTCTTAAATGAGCTGTCGTTCAATTGAGTCGTACGAAAATGACCTGGTACCGTGACTCTCGCCTTTAATAAGATGAGTCATAACCCATCGCTACTGGACACACTGACCCCCAAAATTCCTACCCACCACTCATACCCTTTTCCTTCCCAGAAGCTCTCTATCTCTCCTTTCCCTATGAAGACTCTCCAGAAATTAAACAATAATTGACAAATACGACAAATTTCCAATCACAGTGTATTCATGAATTTAGTAAGGAACTTGTACGCCCATTTATTCAGCTGGCCACAAACAGTCAGCAAAAGATGACAATAAAACAGCCATATTCAATGAAAAACTAGTCACAGCCTACCTTTGGTCATAGAGCAATGGCCGCATGACGGAAAAACCCATTTTTTCTCGTTTTATTATAAAAATACCGAGCTAAAATTTAATCCGAATCGAAGAAAGTTATGTAATGTCCTGTGACGTATTATAATATTTTTTATTTGTATCCACGGCGAACAAAGGCAGAAAAAATACTTCCCCTCTTCTCTGGAAGCCTTCAAGCTTTCAAATTATGACAAGCCAAATATTGACGAGAAAACGTTCAGAAAATAACCGTACAATATAATACTAACCAAATATTATGTCCATACTAAAGAATGTTTGTCTTTTGTTCCCTTCCCGAATGAAACGAATATATTATTTTTTATTATTACAAGGACACTCCTTCCATACGATTTTAATTTCACTATGCAAATATTATTTTTAATTTCTGTTAACAGAAACCTTCGCGGAAAATTTTAGAGCAGTGATTGTCAAAGTAGATGTACCGCCCTCTGGGGAACAGGTTATAAAAACGAAACGTCATGTTTTTTTAAATATTAATCATAATAAATCAGGGCGTGTACGGATGGAATTTTTGGAAAATATCGCAAATATAAGTCGTTAAAATGTTGAGAATATCGCCGGCCGGCCTATACGTCACGGTACATAAAATGTCTGGCGCGGCCATGGAAATCATGTGTGCGGCAGTATACGTTACTGCCATTCGAATTATGAATTGTACTGAATTGTCTCTCGAGACGTCACGGGTAGTTGTATCAGCAAGTTCACTCTGAAAGCTCATAACTTCGTCATTTTTTGATATTTCGAAAAACTAATTTTACTGTTGTTATTAACTCGTTAAATGTAATACATTAATCAATAAAATTATGGAACAACCTCATTAGCTCCGTCCTGACTCCGCGAAGCGAGGAAGCATGACCTATATTATGTACAAGTGCGAGCAAACATCAAGCAATAGTCGAACATTAATGCGAAAGTCCGAAATATTAATTATTATTAAGATCGTAATTGATTTCTTTTCCTCTATTGGCTACTAAAAAAATGTTTGTTGGTTGGGAACTGTGTGTTGACAGGGTTATTGATGGAATGGAGAGGTAATGGGGTGGAAGGGTGGCGGCCGAATCGGTAAAGAATATTGACAGTCTATTTATTTGTAAGAAACAAACAGCTTTTAAAACAAATATATGTACAAAGGAAGTTTAACAAAAGGTAAACCAACAAAGTTTCTTGTGCTAACAGTGGTTAAATACAGATGTTTTATTTATGAAGCTAACAAGGTAAAGGAAATACAAAATAAGAAGGAAGGGGGGAGAGTAAGAGGAAAATAGGATCGGGACAGGAGATGCTCTCGATACATTTTATATTCGTGCATCAATTTGTGGTGGTACGTATTACTTCCGTTCGATATTTTGAAAGGGTATTATGAAGAATGTCGATATTGTGAAACTCTGTGCTATATTGCGCACAAATACGGGAAATTGGAGAATTTATTCTAAGATTGGTCTTGCATGCGGGCAAATTAAAAAAAATTGTTTATCGGGTTGGTCTTGACTATTGTCACATTTAAGACATAAACCGATAGAAGTATGTTGTCGGCGTCTCTTTGTGACTGAAGTTAACTCATTTTAGCTTACTCCGGGTGAAATTAATCAAACATTTTCAAATGCCGAATTTCTTTCTTTAACAGATAAACATTTTTAAATGCCGAATTTATTTCTTCAGCAGGTAAATATTTTCAAATATTGAATTTATTTCTTCAGCAGGTAAACATTTTCAAATATCAGATTTATTTATTCAGCAGATAAACATTTTCAAATATGGTATTTATTTCTTCAGCAGATAAACACTTTCAAATATCGAATTTCTTTCTTCAGCAGATAAACATTTTCAAATACTGAATTTATTTCTTCAGCAGATAAACATTTTCAAATATCGAATTTATTTCTTCAGCAGGTAAACATTTTCAAATATCAGATTTATTTCTTCAGCAGATAAACATTTTCAAATATCGAATTTATTTCTTCAGCAGATAAACATTTTCAAATATTGAATTTATTTCTTCAGCAGATAAACATTTTCATATGCCTGTCTGGGGTCTGGAAATTGAAAAGTCATGTAAACTGATAAATATGTAAACTGACGACATTAGTTTTATTTCAAATCAGTATAGTCACACTTCTATTGATTTTCTGTTCAGTGATTGTACAAATGACCTTGTCTAGAGAAGAGTATCTAACTTTTTTTTTTTAATTAAGTGCGTCGTGTACTTTGCTATTGTAAATAATTATGGTGAGTAGTGTCACCGACGTCGATATATTCTGACATCCAAGATGGCCGTCAATCTCTTAAAATATATTTTATTACGTGGTCTTTGTTTTTTTTTTATTTACTCAAGTTCGTATCATTATTAAAAAGTGCGCATACTTTTGAAAAGTGATATAAAGTCAACCCCTCAATATTCGAAAAAATATTACTTACTTCTGTAAAAATATTACTTACTTACTTGACTTCAATGACGTTATTCAATCTTACTCGGAGGCAATTCTCGCTCAGGTCGGCCAATTCTGATGCGTCGAACAGACCTGTTGAACCTTCTCTTACGAATGCTGCTAATGGGACAGAGCTTTCAATGTGCCGAACCCACATTCTTGGAATCATCTGAGGTCAGAAAGCTATTTCAAAACCTTTAAGAAAAGTCTAAAAACATATCTATTTAAAAGGGGGCTTCAAACTTTAACAAGATGTAAAGCGCCCATAAGGTGATTTTAGTCCCTAAACGGTGCTCAGAAAAATTGACCATTATATTATTTATTTTTATTATTTGAATTTTTTTTTATATATTATTTTATTTATTTATGCAGAAAATACAGATTCAAACGGTAGTAATATCGAAACAATATAGAAATATTTGGATCCTAACCTATTCCTCACTGATTAATATGATAAAGATAAATAAACAAATAAACATTAAAAATAATATTTAGACAAGTTAATGAATTTAAGATTGTGTTACACAGATTTTTTTTTAAAAGTGCACAATTTCTAAATAGAGTAACAGAACGTAAACAAACTTTACAAATAATACTTACAAGAATGTAAAGGGAAAAAATAATGATTAAATTTAAAGTATTGCCATACAAGGAAACAATAACAAAAGTACATTATGTCCAAACACTGTTTGTTGAAGTTTGTTTGTTCAATATTATTATATGAAAACAGCTTCCAATTCTCTTTTAAAAGCACTACATGTATCAAAGAATATGTCGGAACCATCAGAGTTTGATTTTGATTAAATAACTCGCACATTCTTCTGATTGGATCCCTGACACCAGCATTTGTGCGCGTCCGGCTAATAAGTCATTAAACCTAGTTGTTCTGGGTGGTATTTTGAAGTTTATTAGTTGGAGTTAAGGTAGGACAATTGATAATGTTATTGCGCACTTTATATAGGGTAATGAGATCAGGGTATGTTCGCCTGTTAGAGAGGGTGGAAACATTATAGATAGAGATCACATGTACGTATCCCCGTTTAGGTGCGCTCATTCTGTAATTAAGGCAATGCAGAATTTTTTCTTTGAATACTTAAATTCTGTTTACTGTCATAACTAATGAAATATTTTTTTTGTTTCTAATTATCAATTTATGTTATATTTAATCTTTCTTATTTTCGCTAGCACTTATTTCTTTTAAGAAAATTAATACCCTAATTCTTGTTTAAAATGAAAAATTTCACTTAAGTCATAGAGATGTGATAAAAAAACTATTATAATACCCAAACACAGGATTTGCCTTTGTGGGATTTTTTTGTTTACATATTTAATTTTTATCATATTTTCTTGTATTTTATACTGTTTCAAAATGTACTTACTCGTATGTAACAAAAATTTTCGATTAAAAAAAAAATCCAATCAGTTTGTAGCAAGTTAGAGATACTACTAGTGTGCACAAATACATTTAAACGTGTGCTCTTTAAAATGAGTTGCCTGTACAAGATTGGTAAAATTGGAACATCTACTGTAGGCAGGACATATAAAGAAAGCCGACGACCAAAGAGGCTTCTTTATAATACACCTGCAAAAACCTGGGTAGTATTGGGAGCCCTAAGCAGTGATGGCTGGGCGGTGTAAAGTAAACACTAAATCCTTAGACTTAATGAACTGGAGTGATACAACTGCAGAAGTGGAAACGTTTCCTGGAGGTGGCCCGGGGCCCGCTTTGGTTGTTTTTAATGATAAGACACTGTCCTTATCCTTAGAGTTAAAGACATTTTGCTTAACTGCGATTTTAATTACAATGACAATACATTTTTAAAAGAGTTTGAGGTTTAATTATCACAATATTATTAAAAATTATATTCACGTATACATACGTACATATTTTTTAAACGTATTAGCACTGCATTATGGACTGCTAGCTTCGCTCCTTTGGACAATTTTTGTTAGCGCCAACCGCGTTCAGTCCTCCGTTAATGAAGTTTCCTGCATTCACCCTTCTTTCAACATCCCTATCAGTCTTTCCATCTCTCATAAACATTCTTACTAACCATATACACAGTTCACGAAAGCTCCATTATGCTGCATTACAAATTGGAGACACTAAAGATAAGATAAAAAAAAGCCACGTACGAAAAGTTTTGGAATCACTATTCCAGAGCATGAATACATTAAATTGTGAGTTTAACGTTCCATCGCGTATCCTCTTACGAATTAGTTTGCGTGGCGGTTTACATTACCTACTTGTTAAAATATTAGAACAAATAAATCAACTGCCACCCCGTTTAATAAAACCTTTTTTTATTATGGGTATCACTGGGTCAGGGAAGGTTGGTGCCTGGTTCCAAGAATGATTCTTTTTAGAATAACTATAATTTGTTGATAGTATTCAATTAGTCATAGACGTTCATCATAGTCTTGAGTGGAGAACGTTAAGTATAATTTTTTTAAAGGGTTCTCTTAGTTTTTTTTAAAAAGGGTAAATTATTGTAGAAAAATTGGCATTCGACCAAATGGATTTTTAACTTATCGATGTATGGAATACTTATTTCTGTACTGCTATAGCAAAATCTACCACAAAAACTATAGATACCGTATGAACATAATAAAATACGAGGGTGTAATGTAACTAGAAATTTTGTCGCAGACATCTAAGGCGAATAATAAGAAGGATATTACCCTGAGGTGTACCTATTATAACATAATAAAATATTTTACAAATCCACCCATTAAAATGTACCTGGTTATCCGTAGTTCATGTAACTACAGGACATTAACTGCTATAAAAATCATTTTAGCAAACAATACAGAAATCACGGGATTTTTATAAACCAGAAATAAGCATTTGTTTCAATAAAAGTAGACACGAATGACCGGCAATAAAACAAATTTCAAGTCATAAGTAAAATCAATATTAAAAAGCAATGGGACTCACTCCTGGCATTGTTGCTACATATACCATAGATTTAGTTTGAATTGTGCCAGTCTGACGATGCCCGTGATAGGGTGAAACCGATCCGGTCGAAAATAAACAAGTGGAAAAAAGTTATAAAGGTTTTTTGATTTAAAAAAATCATATTAAAATGGATTTCCACTATGAATTCACTGTTTCAAAATTAGAAATAATATAGATAATGTCTTTGGATTTAAATGACAAGTAAATTTTACACAACATTTTTAAAGTGTAAATATTTTTATAAACATCTAATCGCGATAATTAGCTACTGAAAAAAAAACAAATGCGAACATGTTTGATTTAACTATCTTTCGCCATCGCGCATATTTGAACTTTCCATTGATAATATATAATTCAAGCTAGCCGAGTACATATAAAAATCAGTTACTGTAATAATATATATGATATTAAGTTTGGAAATAAATTTTATACCTCATTACTAGCCAAAATAAAATGAAAATTAATTGAAGATGATATCGATAAAAATGACAAAAAGCAATAAGATGTCATTAGCGTAGTTTACAGAGCGTTGGTTCCGGATAAATCGAAAGGTCCTGGGTTCGAATCCCAGATGCGAAAGTTATCTTTTTTTGTGTCTTTTCCGTTTCATATTTCATTTAAGATTTGTCAATATTATTTTCAATTATTAAATTTGATTAATGTTACTAGATTCATTATAAGCATCCTGGGAGTGATTTTGAACGTAAAAAGGAATAGCATTACCAAAATGTCATAAAAAGTCATTCTGTAATAACATTTCAAAGTTTCGTTTATCACACAAAACTATTAATTATTGCTCTGCAAGCTTTGTAAACTTTGTAAAATTTGTAAGCTTTGTAATATTTGTAAGCTTTGTAAGCTTTGTAAACCTTGTAAGCTGTAAATTGTAAACTTTGGCTGCTCTCAACATAGGTTCTCCCAGTGAAACAGGCACAGTACCATAACTCTTTTATAACATTAAGATTGTATAGATGAATAAATAAAATTTTATAACTATTCCCATTATTCCTAGTTCCAATATTACCTACAATGTTTTGCGACGACTTTGTTCGAGTCTTTCTTTCCCTTTTCATGCAGCCATGAAATACGTCCTCGTATTCAAAGTACTAATGGCACAATCCTGCAGGAAAAACGCATTGATGATTAAAAAAGTCAGTATTCAAACACCAATACTATAAATGTGGCGTGCATTGAAGAGGCGCCAGGCATCGCGACGCGTCATTTCGACGCCAGCATAGACGTCACGGCGTCTATTAGTCTCAAGATGTATAAACTACACTATCTGTACAGGAAACAATGATATAGCGATGAGTATAATCTAGACCTGTAAATAGAAATGTGGGATAATTTTATACTCATTGAATGGATCGTAGATGTATTATTAGAAATTGTGCAATTCGATAGAATTAAAAAAAAAAAAAAAGTAATTTAAATTTTATCCGAAATGTTAAAAATTCATACGTAATATTGGTTAGTTGAATCGAAGAGACAACGTTTTATTTTAATATCACAGAATTGACATTATTCAAAGAATGATTATTATTCCTCCATATATTTTTTATTATTAGTCATCGAAATGTTTATAAATTCATTCGAATCTTGTTTCGGGCATTGATTGTTTCGAATTCGCTGCTTCCTCTCGTCACTTTCGACGACGAACAAACTCGATTTTGATTGTTTTCATTCAAATTGTTTACTTTATGGATTAAAATGTCTCAGTGAAAATAAAAATTATAATAATTATAACTCTATTATTAACAATAAAAAAAACTGCCTTACAGCCCTATTTTAAAAATATTTCCTTTCACCCCTCCCTCAATCTCTATCTCTTCCCTTACTCTTCACTAATCCCTAGTCACGCCCCCCCCACTGTGACACCTAATATGTATGTTCTGCCTTAATTTTATAATATTGTTTCGTATATATTTTGCCCTGATGATGGAACGGTTGTTTCGAAACTGGTCGGAGTTAAAAATAAAAGTGGTTAAAGACAAACTTTTGATTATTTCATTTAAATTAAAATGTAGCTAGATTAAGGATATTTAGAATAAGATGTAAAAATTATTTATTTAATAAGTATTATAAATAAACAACATGTGAATTAAAATTTTAAAATATATGAGTTTATATTATACCACATGAAGTGGAACTATTTTAAGTTTAATAAATAAATAAATCGTTTGAAATATGCCCACTGGACGCAATCATATCAGATTGTTATGATATTTGAAGTAAGCTATCATGAGGTAAGGGGATGTATCCCGAAGATTCGTGTGAAGATGTAAAGTAAAGATTTAAAAAAAGCGTTTGAAGTTGTTTTGTGTTTGAAGCCTTACCGGATACACGCTGACCACGAAAGCCGTGTGTGTCTTGACTTTGGAGGAGGCGTGCTTCATGACATGGCGGAGGGTATCCAGATAGAGCACCAGCATGATGAGCACCGCGATCCCGCCGCAGGTGAACAGGATGATGCCGTAATTGTTTATGGCTGGAAATAGATAATTAAATAACACGCATTAATATTCGCTTCTATATTTATTATTATTATTTTTTTTATATGAATACCACACAAGAGTCCCAACTGCTCCCAACCGTCTGGAGCCAGTGAGACTATGGCATCCCCAATTGGGAACGTTGTGAGGCTGAAGGTATTGGGGAGGGAAGGAGAAGGGAAGAGGAAGGTGGGAAATACCTGGCTATTCAGATCTGTCACCAAACACGGCTAAAAACCATTTCAAGCAACGTTTCGATT
This sequence comes from Halesus radiatus, assembly GCA_022606495.2. Classification (NCBI taxonomy): domain Eukaryota; kingdom Metazoa; phylum Arthropoda; class Insecta; order Trichoptera; family Limnephilidae; genus Halesus; species Halesus radiatus. Next base: position 180,838 of record JAHDVE020009344.1, read on the forward strand.
CTGAATGGTGGTCTTTCACCAGGGCGATACTGAGAGTATCTTCCACTCTATTGTATGGCTTTTACATATTTTGTTATAAAAATTAAAATTACAATAGTGATAATACAAAACACATCACAGTAGGCATATAGGTAAAATAGATAACCTTCACGAAATACAACAACTAAATATTTAATTTGTCTCACGAACAAATTCAGCAATAACATCATGTAAGTACCATTCCAAATAATTATACTCTAGACACATATCTTATTAATAATTGTTGAGGATGTATGCAATAATCACCTTTTTGTATTTGTATTCCGAGCAATTGAACATATCTACTACATCTGAAAAAGAATTACCTTCTGCGTGAAGTCTAGGTACAAGTGAATTTTTGAATGACTCAGTTCTGAAATTATTGTTACAATTGAATAAAATTTTAGATCGAGTAGTTATAGTTGGAATAATAAATTTAATTAAGCTGACTATATCAGGGCTGTTTATAATACCATTAACAATTTTTAAAATAAATGTTAGGTCAAAAAAAGTCTTCTATCTGAGAGTCTTAATAATTTTACTTATTTCATTAAGTAATTGTAATTTATGTAGATTTACTCATTGCAACCTTGCCCATTTCTCATACTTTTAACAAAAACATTAATAAAATCGTAAAAGTAAGCATTACGTAATAATTATGCAGTTTTTTAAATATTTATTCAGTTGTCATTTGAAGATGTCCCCATTATAATTTACCATATTGTTGTATTATTACACAATCTTTTCAAGGCAAGAAATTGGTTTGCCATTTGTTTTACAATGATTCACACTGAAAACGACACGGGTATACGCGGTGCGCTCAGGTATACATTGAATTGAATCATATTGAGCAATTAGCAACTCCAGTCCAATTTAATATATATATATATATATATATATATGAAAAATGACGTTCAAACTTAAATACCAGTATATTTCGGTTATTTCTAAAGCTGGTTTTCATAGTTAAAATAATATTTAAAGTTTAAATTTTTCAAAGCCCGCCAAAACGCTTCAAATCTATGACCGGTCGGTTGTGATCAGTTTTGAGGTTAGAATGTCAAATGTCAAAACAAGGATCAGCTTTATCGTACATAACTTTATATTCTGTTCATGGAAAACCATAACTAAATATTAGTAGCAAAATCATGTACCTTTTTAGAAAATTTTATTTAAAGAATAATAATAGTATTGAGCATTAACCTTATCATATTGATAATTGATTTGCTAATGAATACTCTATTTTTTTTTCAATTAATAATATTTTTTATATGGAACAATAATTATTGAGCTTAAAGTCACTCGAATTAAGTTTAAATTTCGCCAAAACTAAAAAAAAATACGTATTTAAAATACAAAACAAAATCGAAAAACAAAAAATATCCAAACTAATCCAAAAACAGAATGCGCACGTGACGTCAGATGTTCCAAATTAAATGGTACCAACATAACTGAATAATTTAAATACTTAAGTGAAAACCTATTATTGGTTCATTTTTTAAATATATTTGATAAATGTAATTATTACTGTAAACTGTTGGTTTTCCAAATAAAATTAAAAAAAAATAATAATTACGAGGTGTTTTGATGAGATGGTTTTTATTAACTCTTAAATAACGTTTTACAAATTCTACGTATAACTATATATATTAAACGTTATATATTCACAATCGGAATTTGCTGATCTACATGAATATATATTTTTAAAGCCATTATATTTTTCACTGGATTTCCTTATTGTTATTCCCGGCATTGAATATTATTGTTAACTATTTTATTCAAGAATTTTGACCTAATTTGTTTTAAAATCGGCATCGGGGATGTTGGTAGGAAGAAAATTATTGATTGGAGCTGAGATCGGCGCACGAAAACACACAAAACACACTTCTGTCGATTTATATCTTCAGTGCATTATTAATGTCTCCGAACAGGTTTCACCTAGTGAGGTAGGTAATGTAAACCAGTCAATAATATAATTATGTAACACATATTGTACTAATATTCAAACATGCCGTGTTGTATGAAACTGTATAACGTTCTTTCAATAAACGTCGATTTATCGACACTGAAACTGAACTGAAATATAAAACTGGCGAGATATATCCATTTTATAATATACCTAATCATCTAAGTGTGTAGTTTTAATACGTGTGGTGTCGTTTTTAATGATCAATAAGTGTGTTTGCATAATTTTGATACGAAAGAACTGATATTCAAATGCAATACATCTAGGCATATCTGTTCACCAATTGCAATTATTGACTTACGTGTTGAGTATTGTAAAAGTGGCCGTTTGTTTTAATGCCTCGGTTCTGCCACTTTGAACCCATTCAAAACTGTACTGACGTACATTTTAAAATAAATAGTTTTCAAAAAAAAAATCCTCCCTCTTTGGAGTGAATAAAAAACAGCGGGTTTAGTCTCCCAATTAGTTGCATTACTGGCTTTGCGCGGTATTTTTTCATTGGAGGTTAGCTACTCGTTCAAGCTGTAGCCATGTTTTGAAATGTGATTTTTATTTTTATTTTATGTTTATGTGAGTACCGCACCAGCGTCCCAACTGCTCCCGACCCTCTGGAGCGTAACTATGGTATTACATCCCCATTTGAGGTATGTTGTGAGGCTGAACGTATTGGGGAGGAGAATGGGATGGGGATGAAGTTGGGAAGTACCTGGCTATTCAGATCTTATCACAAAACACGGCTAAATTCATTCTAAGCAAAGATTCGATTCTGAATGGTGGTCTTTCACCATGGCGATTTCACCATGCCATCTACCACTCTGGGACATGCCTCAAATATACTGCATATAATTTTAAATGAAGAAATAGTGAAATAACACAAATTAACCAACAAAAAAAATTACTTGCGCACGCAGGTATTTGAACCCACGATCTCCGGATACGTAGCCGAGGATCGTAACCACTTAACCACGGAGGCCGTCATTAATGTTTAATCTCGACTTCAGAGTGGTTCTTAATGCAAGTTTTCAGGGTATGTTTTTAGCATTTATTTTTTATGCAAATTTGTTGAGTTAATGAAATATTTTATTTTTGTATAATATATAGTGTATGATCTGTTATTTTAAATAAAACCGCCCCTAGAGACATAAAATTCTTCCAAATGAAAGTATTGTGTAATATCTTATTTATTTATTATTCACGTCCCATTTGGGTTTGAATTTTATTTTTTTACGTGCATATGTTTTTTTTAAAACAACAATTTAATTTAAAATATACAATACACATAATAATAATAATAATAAAAAAATAAACAAGATAAATTACAGCCAAGAATGGAATAAAATTATAATAATCTTGTATACTGTTGGTTGGGGGTGGGACGTATGATAATATTTTAAGTCCACTTAAAATAATTTATTGATTGATAATTAAGGTAATTAAAAAAAAAACTCAACTTTTTCCACTGAATCCTTTTTACAATATTCAATGTACAGTAGATAAAATGTTTAAAAAAATGCAATTATTAAAAATTTTAAAGAAAAAACGTTAAATAAATTACAATTTAATATATCCGCAAGGTATCAGCATAACATTAAAATCCTGCAATTCAACACTAAGCATACGCAAAACACCTACCTTTATCTAGGAATAACTTTTTTTTAACAATCTTCCTTCAAATCTTAAAATTACAGAAAACATTCACGAATTCCAAATTACCTCAAACTACCGTAAGTCTTTTGTTTGTTATTATTATTAGATTTTTTTTTTATTTTTCCACACAGTCTGCCTTTTCATTTCTTTTCTTTTCTTTTCTTTTCTTTTCTTTTCTTTTCTTTTCTTTTCTTTTCTTTAGAACTATTACTATTTATAACTTACTAATTTTACACGACTAATTCGTATTTTCCTGCTGTACTGTACAACAACTGTGTTTTATGTTATGATCTTATTATTTAAGCGAAAATCCCTCACCAAACACAATAACCTTATTTCTTTATGGTGAAGAACAGCTATATTATGTTTTTTCTTACACTATATGAATCATGTTTTCTTTATATTCTTATTGTAAAAAAATAATATTAATTAAAAATAAAATAATGGACACCTATAAGTTTACATACTTTTAATACTCATGGTGTCGATATAGTACTTATTACATAAGCTATGCAGTCGATTCATCACGGAATTTGATTCTTCATTGGTTCTATATTGTTACAAATACTTTTTTTCAATACTTCTAAAGTATTTTAAAAAGGTGTTCCATCGCACTGTAAGCTTTAGTTACGTAAATTTTGACGCAGCGCTATAGCGCTGCAATTTTAAGTGTGTTTTTTGTCGTCCTTTAGAGAGCACGTTTTCAATTTGAGCGTATTATATTGCGGTTAGCGCGTGTCTTGATAACTGTATTTATTGTTTATCCTGTTAAAAAAATACACCCTAAAGTGAATCGATATTTTTCACCGTGTCGGAAGTTAGTTCCATTGCGGATGATCGTAATGTATCAAATGACAGCGGCACTACGGACGACGAGACCTTCGTTCCCATAAATGAATGTGGGCAGCAAATAAAATGAGATAAGGCGATCCAATCTCATATGGGCTCACTGTAATTTTAAAGGGACTACATGGACCACGGGAAAACACAATTGAGAAGTGAAATAATCTTATATTTTTGTATTTTTTAATAGTTTTTGTAGTTGTAAATGAGTAGTTTTTTTAAAATTAGAACTATAATATTCGTAAAATTTCATTACTTACTTGTATAATTTCAAAAGAAAACATTATAATTGATAGATATTTATCCAAGTTATTGCGTTTTTATTGAATACCATACTTTTTTTATTTTAAAACACAGAATATCTGTAGCAATTTATGTACATACTTGCAAAATAAGCACAGCACTAAAACGGTTAAAACTATTGAACCAGGCCTTAAATATATTTTATCACTGCCAGTTTTAATTCAAATCTAAAGGAAATAACATGGCGTGACCTTACACAAACTAGTTTATTAATATTTCTCTCCATTCCGGACTACCCGCTGCATTATTAATTTGTCCGTACAATGACCTGTCGTGACTGACCGTTACAAATATTTGTATAGCCTACTGGAGTAGGGCTTTGACTAAGTACACATGGCAAAGGCGTTGCGTGGCATTTAAAATTGGAATTATTTCTGGGGGTCTAGCATGGCCGTATCGACAACTAACCAGAATCGATACGAAAAATATTAAGTTGTCGACATCAGTTTATCAATATCGCTAACACACAAGGAGCTACTAATATATTTTCATACTATGGCCTTTGGCTTTTTGCAGATGATAATAAGATCTTTAAAATAATAAAATCTTACTATGACTGTATTCTTCTCCAACTTGATATTGACTCATCTAATGATTGGTGTAAAACTGACCGCCTAGAACTAAATATTGATGGATGTAAAAGAATATAATTTTAATCCTCTTGGATTATAAATTAAACATTGTCTCCCTATATACCGTCAGACCTATTAAGGACCTCGGTGTCTCTCTAGACTGTAAGCTTTATTTTCTTGATCACATCAATAATGTCGCTAATAAATCAATAAAACTTCTTGGCTTCATCAATCGAATTGTCTGTGATTTAAAAAAATATAAATGTCATAAAAACTTGGTTTTAGCATTAGATTAGATAATTTATAATCATTATAAATAAAGAAAGCCATTAAAATTGATAGTAATACTCTTAATAATCAACTTGATTTGTCTTACAGTCCCATATAAGATATATTTCCCGTTAATTCAAAATTTCCCAATTCTTCCTAATTCCTCCCTCCTTTGACGATCTGTCTCTTTCTTTTTTATGTGTTATCCCATTCTGTGACATGTAAGCATATCTCTGTCTCACAGTTCCATTGTTTCATTTTATATTTTGTATCCTTCTTTTTTATATCTCAAATATATATTTATATGTGTGTGTGCTCACTCTGTGTATTTTTTGTTTAGTTTTGAATTTTACCCTGATGAAGCGTCGAATAAGCGAAATCGGTTGGTGATGAATTAAAAATAAATTGATGGTTTAAAACAAAGTGTTTGTTTTATTTAATAAATATGTCAAACCACGAAGTAATTGCTTTCTACGAAAATACTCTAAAAACTCTTTACTGCTCACTAGTTCGCCCTCATCGTTATTTGGTCTCCTTTCTCTGCAGTTCATATCAATTCTTACATAGAATTGCGTGGATATTAGAGCGAGAAAGGGACGATTACTAAACCACAAACATTTCTTTATTAAAAAAGCGTACGATAGACTTTGATCTAGTTTGCATTTCCAAAATATGTAATTGTATTATTGACACACCTTTGTTACAACTCACCCAGTTCAAGATTCCTTGCCCTAGACTCAAAAACAATGAATTGCTTTTTCTCAATCAATACTACTAATCATGTTTTTTTTTTCAATAATAACATTGTCCACTGTCCAGGATGTTGAGACTTGGTAAATGATTTTTGGCATGCTTTACGAAATTAAAACTCTAAGATTATATATTTGTAATGTCTAAAATCACAGACTCTACAAAAACCTTGTGACTTGATCGTTCCCTCAAATGTATGTTTATGTCCTATTTTTGTCATTGCTTCATTCATGTATTATTTTTTGCTGTTATTTTTTTGTAGCACTTGTTTATCTCATTTCGTGTTGTGTATTTTGTGTAATTGGACTTGAAGTGTCAGTTGATCACATGATAATTTGATCATCATTGATTAAAAATGATGCTACGATGGCTCACACCAAAAATGAAGGTTTTTAGTTAAGTTGACCAGTCTACAGATTCTGGACAATGATGAATAGTATCCGTAACTAGTTGAGTGTTAATTGGGGAAGAGCAGTTCACTATTTCTGAAACTACGGGAGAGGATATAGAAAGGGATGAGTTGTGAATCAATAAGGCAGTCAATTATTTTGAAGAACCAAAAGAGATAGAGTTTGTTCCTACGTTCATAAATATTATATATATTTCCAGATACTGAGAGTATCTCCCATAATGTACCGCAAGAGTGATATATTTTTTGAGGTAAATTAAATGTGAAATAACTAACTATCACTCCGTTCTCCGCAGGGGTAGGCAAAGAGGACACACCAACTCGATTTTGGCATACACTTCTTGTTTCATTCACATTCATACATTATTTTCTATTATTCCTACTTCTGACATGGCCTGACCAAGTATTTGGTTCACTCGATCGTGCCATTCTCATTTGCGTCATATATTCTCCTTACACTCCTTTCTTCATTCATTCGCTCTACACACTCAAATTATCTAAGCGTCCCTTTCTTAATCTTACTCATTGCGCTTACATAAGCCTTACATTCTTTACGATTCTCAATATTTTTCTCACGATCATACATGGTTTTACCACACATTCGCCTCAGAGATATCATTTCTATGACCTTCGTTTTACTTTCATCCTTCCTCTGCCAATTCCATGCCTCACTGCCATACATAAGGGTTGGTATCAACACTCAATATGATATATCAGTTCAATGTTTTTCTTGCCAATTTTAAAACGTTATAGCAATAGTTTTACGTATTAGATTTCATTCAAATCGCCATTTAAAAATTCCAGGTACTAATAAGAACAAACTGTGCTATTTTCAGTGAAACCAGTCAAGTAATTTTCGAGAAAATCGAGGACACACAAACAAACATTATTTTTTATATATAGATTTTAAATTGGTTCAAAACAATTGTATGGGTTGATATTATAATAATGGCAAGCCCCAAAGTAAAAGCTTTTTACGAATATGTAGAAATTTAGAAATTTGTACATTATGTAATTTGTGGAAGACTCAATGTCCTTATCATAAAAAATCATGAAGTGTTCGAGGGTAGCTTATGGGGACATTTTTTTTTATCTGCCTGTAATGACAGCATTTTTGATAAAAGACAGTCTGGTATAGATTGACGTTTCCGGGAAGGTGTATGATATTGTTAGGGATAGGCACAGATTTTCTCCCTGATGTCACGACTACACGATCGCCCAACCTCCCAACTCGAACGTTTGGGCGATTGTCTGGAAGGGTAGTTCATACGAGTTGGGCCAACGTTGGCTCTAGTTCAGCGAGTTTGCCCGAGATCGCTCCGGTGGCGAACTGGTTGACCCAACCTTCAAACTAGTTGGCCGAACCCGCACAAACGGCCTCCACATTCAGTTTTTGTTCGGCAGACGATCCCGACGGATGTGCTGAGAATCAAACATGACTGAACTATGTTTATATTGACGAAAAAGACTCAAATATGCCACTAACCAACAAATAAATGCCAAAATATGCATATTATAATGGGATAATTTGTATAACGCCATGTTTTCATGAAAGGACACCTCAATAGCGAAATGCATGTAATCCGTTGCATAATCGGGGCTAGTTGTTATATTTTTTACGCTGCAAAGCCATCGGTAAGCGGTGGGGACTATAAAATTGAAATTCGTCAAATGTTTCTAATATTTTAAAAAACAAAAACATGTAACAAGATATTATTTTTATTGTGGGGTTCAAGAAACAAAGGATGGGTGGTTTGATAATTATTATTTGAAGATACCTATTATTTATTATGAGTACCTAATGAGAAACGAATTGAATCAATATCATTATGACCTTCTATGAATATCGGTAGATCGATAGATTTTAGCTAAAACGGCACCACTCAGAACCGAGTTCGGGTTGGGACGTTGGGCGATCGTGTGGTCGTACCATGAATTGTACGTCACAATGATATTATACCTAGCAAATTAGCTTATCAAAATAAGCTATCGTATCATATTAACCACTTGCCCGGCAATACACATAGATAAGCTTGAGCTTTAGGCAATATCTATGTTATTTTATTAGTTGTTATATAGTTTTAATAACATTTGTGGTGAACGGTTTGTTATCGTCGTTAATGGTATGTTTATGGTTATCGTGACATTACATGAACATGTCCATATTTCATCACTCTAATAAACTGCTCTTTTTTAGGAGAGTAAATTTACATGTTGATATTTCACTGATATAGACCGTACGTTAATGATACGAGAGTAATAAAGATATTTGTCTTTTTAATAATATCTATATCAGTGGCGTGCAGTACATAAAGGCTGAAAAGCTGCATCTACCCTAAGAAAACAAACCACAGAAAGAAATTTTAAAAAGCAACTTTTTTTTTTATCAAAATGTGTTTTTTTTTCATGAAATTGCTAAGGAACTTGTACTCGTATGCTCATTTATTCAGTTGATCACAGCACACACCCTACCTTTGGTCATAGGGATATGCACGCCACTGATCTATATAGATAAGTATACTATATATAAATCTACTTACGTATAAATATAAATACATGTAAATAAACATACATATAAATGTATCTATGTATAAATGTACCTGCATACAAAATTAATAAATTCAAACATTAGTAAATTCAAACTTTAGTAAATTCAAACTTAGTAACTACAAACATTAGTAAAATCAAACATTAGTCAATTATCGGGACTTTTTGAATTGTATTTTTTTTCGTGTAAAATTTTTTTTTTTAAAATAAAATTAAAACATTAAATTCAAACATTAGTAAACCCAAGCATCTGTAAACTCAAACATTAATAAATTTAATCAATTGAAAAATTAGTAAATTAAAACAATAATCAATTCAAACATTAGTAAATTCAAATATTAGTAAATTTAAACATTAGTATTTTCGAACTGCCCAGAGCCAGATTCATGGAATCTTCATTTGGGAATATTGTTAGACTGGAAGAAGGTGGGAAGTAGGCGACAGTGGGGTAATGGTGAACAGCGGGTAATTCCAAACGACCGAGTTCTAGAAGGCTCCGATACCGCCACAACCGTAACAGCCGGGCCTTGCAAAAGCAACTTCGCTCGTTAGCACCGAGCTGGATTTCGTAGAGGGAAGTTGCGCACGTCGTTGAAGGTAAAACCTTACATATTTTAACCTTTACATATTTTCATTACAAATTATGCAGTATTTGCAACGTTCTTAAATGGTAGTTTTTCTGTTCTTATTAAAACGTAGTGCTGTTACATTTTACCAATCTGCCAATAACTTACCTCCAAATGAAACATTATCCCTCATTGTGAAACGAAATCAAAGATTATGACAAGTTGGTTAGGCAGAGGTCCTGGGTTTGAGTCCCGGATGCGACTGAAATATTTTTATTTTCTGTAATTTTTAACGTTTTCATATTTCATTTAGGTTATGTTAAAATTATTTTCTACAATGATTACATATTATAATGACGTTTTTTTTTATATCTCAATAAAAATAATTAATAATTAAAAATTAAATTAAATAAATATATTAAATAGTATTTAATAAAAATAAATATATACTCGTATATGATCATCCAATTAATGAATATTAACAAATCTCAAATGAAACATGAAACAAACAAAAATAGAGACAGAACATAAATAGTAAATATCAGAATTAAATATTACAACGAGATTTATAAGCTTTATTAAATTATTCAAATAAATTTAATAAAAATATCAAATAATGAAAAACCGATTATTTTCCACGACATTTACATAATAAGCATTATTATTGAAGCCGGTATTACATGAGCTGTATCACGCATTAAGCCAGTCAACAAACTCGCACGGTAAATAAGCCAGATATGCAAGAAAACCGTTCTTATTTCAGTATTTCATAAGAACCGTCTCGCTCCAAGGCGAACGGGTATTTCTGGTTTCTCTTTCGATCTTTCACTTTCGTCACGACGAATAATCTTCACCGTGAGGCCATTTGAGATAGTTTCCAAACAAATTCCTCCAAATCTTATCAAACAGTTACACAATGAGGAGCATTGAGCGAATTTCGTTCAAAGCCAAGAATGACGAATGGACTAATTGTTATTTTGTCAAAAGAGAGCAAATTACTGTATAATTACCATAATGAGTATTTTCAAGGATTCAATCTCATTTACTTGTCTATTTTTATTTATTACATTACTTAGATACATTTACATAGCATATAACATATTTGAAAGTACTTAAAATTGCATAAAAACTAATGACAATTGAGAATATTTAAACAACTGAAAGTATTTGAAATGTGTACAAGTGCTATTATGTCTTGTCAAGTCGATATTAGTTCCCAGTAAGGCAGATTGCCTGTTCTTGGAAACCAAATGAATAACAAGTATGAATAAGTTTAAGTGATATTATAATTTCTTCAAAAGATTGGTATTTACTTTGTGGTATCATTATCAATAAATGAATCAAAAATTATTTTGTATTCACCACTTTATTAATATACACATATCTACATGTTTCGAAAGATATGCTATCTTCATCAGGAATATATAGAATACTAAAAATAAGAATGTCAAGTATAAACAAATGATAAACATAGAACACAATAATGCAAGAATACGCAAATTATAGACATAAAAAAATTATTAAAGTAGGTAATTAATGAATCAAAAATGTTAATAAAAATTATCATAAAACATTGAATGACAAATTTATATAAGTAATTATTTTTTATTATTTATATTAATTTGGAAATAAATTCAAGAGATAGCTTTTTTTTTAAATGTGATTATTAATTATTAATTCATGTAGATTTATGTACATTAAAAAAGTGGTGAATACAAAATGATGTTTAATTCACTTATTAAGTGATATTATTTAATAATTTTTCAGACTCCCCTTTACCAAATTTGTTATTATTGAACCGATGTGTGACATTTACAGGTTTTAATGTTCATTTCTGGGGGATTTTACTACATATTTTCGTACCCAGATATGTATGTCTTTTGATATGTCGCCTTATTGCTCACCGGGAAAGGGAGATCCTTTCTGGTGTGACTTCTTGTAATCGATTAAAGACTTTCTAGGTTTTTGTGTACGTGGAAAATAACCCTTTTTATGTAGTTTTGAAACAAATTTTTTTTTGAAAAGTACATCGCCACAAAGCCTATAAGGTTTACGCAAAATGACTCTTGTAACTCTTGAATGGATTCTTGTAACTTCACAATAGTTCGTGTGATTATTAAATGAAGGGTTATATATTTAGGGTAATTTCCCATCTCTATCTCTACATACAAAAATAGATGTTTGTCTGTTCTCGATTTTCTCGAAAAGTACTCAACCGGTTTTGCTAAAAATAGCACAGTTTGTTCTTATTATTGCCGGGAAGGTTTAGAGAGTAGTTTGAATGAAATCCAATATGTAAAACTGTTGATATAATGTTTTAAAATTAATATGAAAACATTGAACCCGCCATGTTGTATTGAAATTAACCAATAGATATGCCAGACTGGTTAGCCACAGATTACATACTCAATAGAAGGTTTGTTTGGGTAGAATAATTTCTAAATGGAAAATACCAGTAGGTACATACTTAAGAACAGAAATAAATGTTTGGTATGAAATAAAATTTTCAAATTAATGTTTCTTCGTTTACTGATAGTAATAGTCGTCACAAGGCATTACTTTCGATGTCAATTATGGCACCCAAACTGTTTTAATTGTTATTCATTAAATATTAACATGAGGAAGGCGTTTGATTACTGAGATTTAATTTTATTCACTTCTTTAACACAGGACCTTTATTATGTGATGTTCACTATACAGAGCTTATTGAGAGAGAGCCAGGAACTATAGACAATTATATTATAGACATACCACATATATATTGATTGATAGACAATAAACACTTGGTAGATAATGCAACATCTTTCCTTTTTTTTCAATATGTTACATTTTGACAAATTACAGTAAATATTATAATGTTTATTATGAGATGTGTAAACCGTAAGACTGAATATATTTTTTTTTATGTTTAGAGTCCCATACAATATTATTACATAGTGTTTTTATGTGTGAAGCTTTTGACATATGAGATCTAATTAACATTTTTATATAAGACTGGAAGTGCACATAAGATGTGCATATTTTAAAAACAAATAATATTAATTAAATTCTGAAAAAGTAAACCTTTTTCGTTTTTTTTATGCCTGTCTCATTCGTCACAGACAACGGGACAAGCAAGAATTTACAACTTCATAACTTTATTCCAAAAAAAAATCCCGAGCAAGGCCGGGTACATATCAGTCAGTAGGTAATAACACATTTTGATTTTTAGTCATGATTGTGAGAATTCTAAAGTTACCATTATTTTTTTGTTTGATTATTTTCCAACGTTGTTGTGTGGTGTATGTGACACATAACCCGCCATAATAAAGAATAATGTTAATATATTACTACAAAAAGGCTATAAATATTATTCCTAAAAATATGTGCGTATCATGTTTGAAAAATAAATCAGAGGTTCCCAAAGATGTTGATTTTTTTTAAATTTTAACCATTTTTAACGTAAATTTATTTAAGTCTAATTTGCAAATACTTGCTATCCGTCCTGGTTAATAATATATGCTAATTTTAAGCTATGTTTTTGTGCAGATCAAATAGTTCTTTATAGTTATTTTTATTTCCAATTCTTCATGTCACTATTGTGTGAATTGGTAGTGGAGTGTATCGCTTTATGATCAAAGGTAGGCTGTGTGTATTTTTCAAGTTCGGATATGAATTGTGCGTGGAATATTTGAAAATCGCTCTATTATTATCATCTTCCATTGATTGTTGTGGTCAACTGAATATTTATTACTTTTTGCATTTTTTAATTTATCTTTATGGTTCGTTGTTTTTTTCTTAGGGCAGTCAGAGCCTTTATGGACTGAATGCCACTATGAATTATTAATGAATTTTTTAATAGTTTTCATCTGTCAATAGGATATTTGTGTCAAAGGCTACTTTTTTAACATTAATTCCGTACAGGATGCCTATGCCATCTGTGGGCTTGCTGTGTGGAGTTCTGGGAAGTTCTGGGAAGGAAAATGGTATGAGAAGGAATCTGGCCGTCAAAGTGTCCATGAGTGACGGACGTATTAATCCGCCCCTGGCAGACGCATCTCTTGCCAATACCAGGACAAACATCACCCCTATGAACCTGAGCATCCCTGCTTAGTCACCAAACGTAACGAGCCACTTGGGGTGACCTATGGCAGAGGTGTTGGTTATACAATGAATGGTTCCCGGGGCCGCACTACCCATACCAGCCTCTCAAAATAGAAGCATGATACATGCTTAAAAAGCATCGCTCTACTATGAAGATTTACAGTTTACTACTCATACTTTTCCCAAAGTATGAGTAATAAACAAACAAACAAACAAACAAACAAACAAACAAACAAACAAACAAACAAACAAACAAACAAACAAACAAACAAACAAACAAACAAACAAACAGACAAACAAACAAACAAACAAACAAACAAACAAACAACAAACAAACAAACAAACAAACAAACAAACAAACAAACAAACAAACAAACAAACAAACAAACAAACAAACAAACAAACAAACAAACAAACAAACAAACAAACAAACAAACAAACAAAAACAAACAAACAAACAAACAAACAAACAAACAAACAAACAAACAAGCAAACAAACAAACAAACAAACAAACAAACAAACAAACAAACAAACAAACAAACAAACAAACAAACAAACAAACAAACAAACAAACAAACAAACAAACAAACAAACAAACAAACAAACAAACAAACAAACAAACAAACAAACAAACAAACAAACAAACAAACAAACAAACAAACAAACAAACAAACAAACAAACAAACAAACAAACAAACAAACAAACAAACAAACAAACAAACAAACAAACAAACAAACAAACAAACAAACAAAAACATTGATTTATCTTCGTGTATTAATATTAATTTATCCGTAATGTTTAAACTTATAACGATAAATTGTGAACCTTTGGAATAAACAACATGATTAATTGGATTATTGCATGTCGGAACCGTAGTGTTTACATACCTACACAGTATTACTTAATAAACAATAAAACATAAACAAATTATGAATCAGCCCACGCATTCCTACAACTTTTTATCAAATACACTAACAACTTTTACACAGAATCGATCGTTGAATAATCGCAGTTGTGCGAAGTGTGTGCGTCATTCGTCCGCCAGTATTTTATCACCTTTCTATAGGAAAACCTATAATTTGTTTTTGTGCTTCTATTATTCTCAATTATATCAAGCCTTTTTTTCTCGCAGAGATTCTGGAATTTTCGAGTAGCAAAATGCGTGACAAGGCTTTTTTTAATAATTTCATGATTTTTCAGAAAAATCCATTGAAATTCTTCAAGCAATTTAATATTTATAATTTCCTCAGACGATTGGTATTCACTTTGTGGCGTCATTATTAATAAATTAATAAAAAAATATGCTTTGTATTCAACACTTTATTAATACACATGTATCTACATGTTTTAAAATGCATTATTTATATTACCGATGAATAAAGCATCGCTTTCGAAACATATGTATTAATAGAGTGGTGAATACAGAATATATTATTTAATTAATTTATTTTACATATTTTTATTTTTACATAAAATTTTAGCAATTAACTAATTTTATCAAACAATTAACAAAAAGGTCACTGCTCAGCTATACATTCCGGAGCCCGGACTGCAGCTGGTTTTCAGCAGTGCTTCTAGAAATCACACAACGTTAAAGTTACATACCTTACATAAAATCTCTACACTTAAATAAAATAAAGTTTTTATCTGTAAAAATTACAAAATCAATAACACAAGTATCCATCCATTACATTATTTATTAATTATAATGTTGTGAGGCTGACTGTGCAGTAAGCCACCATTCTTTGCAGAACTTTTTGAAGCACTGCAGCAATGTCGATGTTCGAATATATAATTGTTTCATTCTAAAGTTTTCTTAAAGAATAGCTATAACTGCCCTCAAATACAGCGGTTCGATGTCTGGGGAGAACAAGTAAATTGTCTCATTGGCGTGTATGGTATGAATGAGAGTCACGGGATCACCGCAGTTTACTACAAAGAGGGATGTTGGAATGGGGTGCGATGACGGAAGGGGTGGGGGGATTAATCTATTGTGTAATAATGTGTTTATAGATAAAATTGTAATAATATTGAGAATAGTGTTACTAATATGTATAAGTCTATCTTCACTGTAACAAAACTGTACAACTCTTTCTTTCTTTTTTTTTTTAATAATTGAAGAAGATAATTAATAATATTTTTATTTATTAATTATTTTTATTGAGATTTAAAAACCTAATTGGAATATTTAATAATTGAAGAAAATAATATTAACATATCCTAAATGAAAGATGAAACCGGACAAAAGGACAGAGACTAAAAAGATTTCAGTCGCATCTGGGACTCGAACCCAGGTGCTCTGCCTACTCGGGGCAACACTCAACCGACTTAGCTAATGAGACCAGTTCAATTTGTGTCATCTTCATCGACATCATATATCAAATTCAACCGAACTCAATTGCAAACTTAAACAATGTCTCGTATTAAAATCCGACTTTTTATTTATATGAGACATCTATTGACTTTTTATAAAAGTCTAAAGAATTCAATTTTTAATTATTCATTATTTTTATTGAAATTTAAAAACCTCATTGTAATATTTAATCATTGAAGAAAATAATATTAACATAACCTAAATGAAAGATGAAACCGGAAAAGGGGTATTTACTTCATTTATTAATAATGACACCACAGAGCGAATACCAATCGTTTGAAGAAATTATATGTAAAATAACTTATTGACATTTTTTTTATTATTATTTTTGTATAGGTACTTATTAACTGTATATCTGTTGATCTCCCAAATAAATAAAAATTGCATGAGTTCAGTAGAAGGGTGCTGTTCCGTAAATATCAATGTACCAATTTTAAGTCGTAATATTTTAAATTAAATTCTTCATTATGTTAAAAAAAACGTCACATAAAACCGTTTTCTATTCATAAACAGTTTATGGCATAACGTGACACAAGCAACCTATTTTTTTATCAAATATATATTATATTAGCTGATGTGTACCCGGCCTTGCTCGGGATTATTAAACTTTTTCGGAATAAAGTTATTAGGTTGTGAATTCTTGCTAGTCGTTTGGGTGCCATAATTCATTTGACAGCGAAAGTAATACCCTGTGACGGCTATTACTATCTATAAACAAAGAAACATTCATTTAAAAAATTTATTTCATTCCAAGCATTTAAAAAAAAAGTATCTAAAAAATGAAGTTCTCAAGTAGGTTCCTACTCGTGTTTTCCATTTTGAAAATATTCTACATAAACAAACCTTCTTCTTTTGAACATGTAATCTGTGGCTAACTGGAGTGGTATATCTATGGACTAACATGGCGGGTTCAATATTTTTCATACTAATTTTAAAACGTTATAGCAACTGCTTTACATATTGGATTTTATTCAAACTTCTTTCTAAACCTTCCTGGCACTAATAAGAACAAACTGTGCTATTTTCAGCGAAACCGGTCAAGTAATTTTCGAGAAAATCGAGCACACACAGACAAACATTATTTTTTTATATAGGAATTTATGCTTTTCCTTAGTGTGTTTAACGATCATTTTATTACCGTTCGGAAGAAAGTGTGAAAGATGAATTCACACAAAACTCGACTAACTGCGCGGGGCGGCAACGTAATAATAGTAGTAAATTACAGTAAACTGCACGGTAAATTATCGACCGGTCTTACATAACACTGCTAACCAAGTTTACGGAGAAAGTGGTAGATATTAGAGTTATCTCTCATTGATTTTATACAGGGTCCACAATATTACCAGAAAGTTGCAAAAGGTCGAGCGTAGCCCCAAAGCAACAGTGGGATGCGTTGAAAAAACCGTTCTGAGATTTCTATTTTTCTTTTTTTTGATTTGTAGATAATATATGATGTAATGAGAGTGGAAGATACTCTCAGTATCACCCTGGTGAAAGACCATCATTCAGAATTGAAACGTTGCTTGAAATGGCTTTTAGCCATGTTTGGTGACCAGATCTGAATAGCCAGGTATTTCCCCACCTTCCTCTTCCCCTTCTCCTTTCATCCCCAATACCTTCAGCCTCACAACATTCCCCAATTGGTAATGCCATAGTCTCACTTGCTCCAGACGGTTAGGAGGAGTTGGAACTCTTGTACGGTATTCATATAAAAAAATACCTATAGTGTACAGCAAAACAAACTATATTAAATTCTTGATGTTCTTTTATTTCTATACTTAGTTACCATTACTGTCGCTGCATGGCGCTGCTCCCCAACTCAAACACGAGAAATCTATCTCTATTGAGTTGGGTAGTTTTTGTTAAATAAATTCATACTTTTTTGAATTTAGCCATTAAGTTATATCATTATTATTTCATATTTTATATGTATGTATATTTATATTAAATAAAAAATATAATTTTTTTATATTATGGGGTATTTAAGGTATGAATAAGCAAAAATAAATTAATTAAAGTAGAATATGAACCAACCTTTTAACGTGATAGTAAAAAATGGTCATATTCAATCCAGAGGTCCAAAAATCTCAAAACTTAAAAAAAAAGATATCCTACTGTTGCTTTGGGGCAACGATAAATACAGTGATAAGTGATGAGGGTTAAGTTAAATTACATCATTTATTTCCGACAAAAACCTTTTGACTCCTGGGCCCCAGACAGACCAACTTGATTGATTATCTGCTCATCAAAAAAAATCGATTTAAAAAAATGGTATGAAATAAGGAAAATTGAGCAAACTCCTGGCACATTGACACACCCATAAGACACTTTTTATGTTTTTTAAAAAGAAAGACAAATATTCCCTGGTTACGAATAACCTGACAATATTTGAAAATCTTCTACTACCATCACAGTAAGCGGAAGATGTTGCTTGTGTCGTTTATATCGGTTTATTTTCTCAGTGCCAACGGACTTATCGTATAAATATATCGTTCAGGTATCGTTCAGGTACCATCGAAGATACCTGAACGATATTTTTTATGTTGCAACAATTATAAGAGCATCGCATAAGAGTTATTGTTTAATTATTATTTTTTTATATATATTATCTTTGTACTCATCTACAATCCAAAAACTTGTTCCTCTTTTTTCTTTCTATGTATCATATACTATATTATGTATTATGCAATTTCATACATTTTTACATCATCCGAAATATAAAAACACAATGATTTTTTTTCACAATGTCATGCACTCATATTATAAGAGTATTATATTATGCACTTGTGTATTATGTATCATGTAGATCAGGCTATTACTATTTTTATAAAAAAAAGTAGTATCTACAAATTAAAAACCTTTCCCTTTGTAACTTCTCTGTGTCATGCACTTATACATTATTATACCTTCATATACATTATAAATATGTTACACTTATGTACCAACTATGCATCATGTTATTTTTTTTAAAGTTCTGTACACATAATAATTTTAATGTTAAAATATGTAAAAGCCCTTTGGGGCGTTATGAATAAATAAATAAATAAATATCGCCAAACTTCAACACAGACAAAACCACTCTACAAGACGAAGAAATGAAATTAGCCTTCACTTTCAAAAGAAAACAAAATTGCAAAACTCATTACGATATAGAGCCATGAAGATCTTCCAAGAAATACCCAACAATAAAAAGAAGGAAGATGTCTTGAAATTTAAGAAAGAAGTGACGTAATACGTAAAGTGCAACTTTTAATGCCGTAATTTGTAAAGTTTGATTTGTAAATCTTAATTGTATTTTGTAAATTAAATTGTAAAAATGTTTGTGTGAAGATATTATGTTCGTATTAGAATATATGAAACCAATTTACATGTGTTGTATTTTAAGTTAAGGGGAGGTTCTCATGAAACTCGACCAAAAAATCGCTTTTTTTTAAATATTTTTTTTCGGTAGCTTATGATGTGTAGAATATGTTCCCAAAGCGGTTTGGCCGATAACGATTGCACAAAAAAGTTATCGCATAAGAGAACCTATCTTTTTTTCACGAAAATTGAGTTTGCGCGGTAATTGTTTAATTAATTAATATTAATGAGATTTTTTTCAAATGCAAGCATGTATTATTAATACTGTGGTAAGAATAGTTGCTTCAAGCACCACCAAGTGTTGCTAGATGCGCTATGGCGTTGAAATAACGGAAAGCATGCCTCTATATACACTAATATGTGCGGGTGTAGTGTGCAGCGTTACTCGAATTAGTGTTAACCAAATCTTAAAACGCGTTTTCTGAAAAATCATGTTTTTCAAACTGGTCTCCGCGATATCTCAAGAACTACCTATTATTATTAATAAATATTACTTAATTTATAATTTTTTTTTTGTTTTTTCATCTCAGATGACATAAACGGGCTGTGCGATGGAGACCGTTTGGGTACCTTTTTTTTCAACTTGACGTTCTACGATGTATTAACACTTCCCATGACACCTTTATGAACCAAAAAAATATTTTTCTACACTTTAAGAGTCGATAAATAACTATAAAAATCTCAAGTTGTTCATTTATTTCCTTCTATGAAAAAAAAATCAAGAAAATCAACGTGTTTTTTTACCTCTAGATGAGAGCCTCCCCTTAAATAAATAAATTTTCAAATACCTGCCACACTTTTAGAAAGAGTTGAAAAAATGTTTAAACAACCTGTAAATCATTGGAAATAAATATAACCAATTCATCTGGTTGTTTTACACCCCTGATTAAATACAAAATCATTCCCTTGGAGATAAATCTTATTAAGTGCCTGTATGACACAGTGACTTTTAACTCTAGTGATACAAAAGTATAAATAATTTTGAATAAAGTTGACTACCGATCATTTTTTTAGTGATAGAACAGTCTCGATAGACGTTACCGTATGTGAAAAGATTCCTTTACAAGAAAGAGACAGAATTATATGATTACATCACGCAAGAAAGTAATGCTAGTTTATACTCTACAACGTTCAAATTGGCGGGGAACTGTTATTATAGTCGAAGAATGTAAATCTTACGACACCGATCACTTGCTATTAGAAATTGCTAATTATTCTATTGGTACTGCATAATCTTTCGATCAAAATATTGCTACTCTAATCATGAAATAAAAAAAGTAAAGCAGTCCGGAGCGGTCACTTGTGAAAGTAGACCAACTGCGGTGATCCAATGCCTTGCAATACTGTACCGTGTACGGGGATAATCGAAAAATTCAATATCAATAAAAAAGCTTTATTAAAAATGATTATCTCAATTTAATACCGCTATATTTCGTGAATTATACGTTATATTTGAATTATCTATATATCAATTGAAGGAGGAGTCCCGAAAGTTTTGAATCCCACCGCAAGATCGACCATAGTTGCACAAATGACCGCTTGAGTACTCGCGCCACCAATGTGATAAGTGTCCCGATCTTGAGATTTGGTTGGTTTTAGTTTAAAGTAGTCCGCTTAAATGAAACTCGATTGTTGGAGGTCCACGCAATCGATAACTACAGACCCATGGCTGTATTATCAGCTCCTGCTAAACTCCTAAATATATATCACCAGACAAAACACGCCATTGACGAAAATCAACACGGATTTTGACCAACTCTTTCATCCTCAACGAATCTTATGAATTTCAAACATACATAAGTAATTCACTTGAAAAATTTGTAAATTTTGATGTGATGTATACAGCCTTTGAGAAAGCCTTTGATAAACAGACTCCGGGATTCCCCAGGGATCGAACTTAGGACCCCTCCTCTTTCTATTTTTCATAAACGACATTAGTAAGACCGTTAAATGCTCAAGATTTCTCCCTTTCGCTGACAATCACACTTTTCAGAGCTATCAAAAGTCATTTATGTATAAAATGGCTACTATGCAGCACAAGGTTTTCTCTGCTCGTGAGTTCTGTAAAACTGTAGTGCAGCGTATCTTTCGTCTCCATTTTAACATTAAACCTCTAACTAGAAAGAATATTTGTCGTTGGTTTCACCAATTTGAGCTAACTGGATGTCTCTGTAAAGGAAAAAGGCCGAGCCGGCCGCGGGTATCAGAGGAGAACGTGTGAAATTAGGTCAATCATTTTTGATAACCGTGTACAATTTTTTTAAGGAGATTTTTTCTTTGTCGAATTTTTATATTATTCCCTCATAATGTTTTATATAATATAGATTAAATATATAGTGACGTTTTTAAAAGGTTACGAATAATAATAACCTGACAATATTTGAGATATCTCTACTACCATTAGAAAAAAAATCGCCTTTGCGCTGATGTAGGAATTGCAGGAATAGTAAATATAATATTTACGAAATAATATAACACGCAAATTGAAATAATCTTAACTTCGAAAGAAAAGAAAAAACATATTTCTTTCAAGTAAAAACTAACTAACTACCACGCCGTTTCTCCGTAGGGGTAAGCAGAGAGGAGGGACCTCCAAAAAATTCGTTATTTGCACACACTCCTCGTTTCATTCACATTCATACATCGTCTCATACATACCCTTCTGTTATTTTGACTTTTGACATGGTCCGACTCAAGTGTTTGACTCATTTGATCGTGCCATGTCTTCCTCGGGCGTCCCCGATTTCTTCTATTATTCACATTTGCGTCATATATTCTCCTTAAACTCCTTTCGTCGATCATTAGTTCTACATGCCCAAACCATCAAAGCGTCCCTTTCTCATTCTAACTCATTACGCTTATGTCCTCCTTGCTTTCTTTCCGAATCTCAACATTTTTCACACGGTCATACATGGTTTACCACACAAACGCCTAATGGATCTCATTTTAACAGAATTCTCTCAGTCTTTCCATCTCTCGTAAATATACTTTGAAAATACAGAAACTAATCTGCTCCAATTATTCATCACTCACAAGTTTATTGCGCACTATTGTAGCACTCTCTCTTTCAAACACCTTGACTTTAGACTTACATTCATCATTAACTGATTGCATACATATTTCGTTCACCCTAGACACGATAATCAAGAAATCCCACTGACTACTGAAAATTAAAAAAAACATTAATTATACATTTATTCGTTGCGTGAAAATCGAACCCACTAATTCCAACATAATATCTAATGCATTAACCACTAAGCCATACAGGCTTTCTATTTGGGCCAGCTTATAATTTCATAGAAAATATTTTTCTTCACTGTCGTTCATCGTTTACAACTAATGTCTTTCCTCTTAGTAGGCAAGATTATTTAATTTGTACGATGCAATACGTGATAAGTGCAGTAATATTACTTGCCGAGTAGATGCAAGCACCAAGTGCATTTGACTGGAGTTATGCACTTACTGCCCAGGTACTTACGTTGCGTCCATTGATACTGCACTTCCTCGCCTGCAAACCAGTTTGGTGGGAGCTTTCCAATCATTAATAGTGTTTATTTCGTCACGTGTTGCCGGTGCATCGCACTGTCTGCTGCACTACGTTGCAGTATGGGAATTTTAAATCCAAAAGATATTTACATCTACAAATATTTAATTTTTAAATACCTTTAGGCAGAGAATAACAAAACATAAAACCACAGAACTGGAAAAATGTTCTGATAAACATCAGCAAAATTAAAGAAATTTAATAAGGTTATTGAATAAAAGTTTGTTTACAATGGATATTAATAATAAAACAGCGTTACCACCCGGTTTCGTACTGAGGTAGATCTTGATATTACAAGATTTCAACACAATTTACTATTCTTAAAATATCTATTTATGTGAACAGCGGGACAATGGCACTCCCACGCTTTTAAGGTATGTTCTGAGGTTTATGAGAGTGGGGAGCGGATGGAGATGGGTAAGAGGGGAGTTGGAAAAAACCCCTTCCTATTCAGATCTAGTCGCTAAACATGGCAAATTCCATTTAAAGTAGCGTTTCAGTTCTGGATGGTGGTCCTTCATCAGGGCAGAATTGCGAATATCTACTGCTCTGAAACGTATCGTATACTCGTATATTTGATTTGTATTAGAAATAAAATAAAATAAAATATTTTGCACTCCACGTTTCGATCTCGTTAAAAAATATGATGCAAACAATGTGCAGCTATGTTTTCTCTTTTTACAGTAAAATAAATATTGCATATTTGAAGATAATATTAAGAAATCGCAAATGAAATATGAAACAGAAAAGACACAGAAAATCAGTAGGTAATGATCGCATCCGGGACTATAAATAAAAATACCGTTTAATAAAACGTAATATCACGATCTGGATAAAATCAAAAGGAACCGATTTTTTCCATAACTTAATTGCGCCAAATCAAACAAAACAACATTTTCGTTAAATATAAATAATTAATTTGCAATTTTGTCTTTTTAAAAATTATTTTTATTATTCATAAAAATAATTGTATTACCATTTCACAATAATACTCTATCATAAACACCTCAGCACAGGTTCACCTAGTGAGGTGTTCACGATACGCTATTATGTATTAATAATTTACAGTACGTACAAATCATTGTATATAATAATTGCTAATATTATAAATATTTTCTGTAAATAAATAGAAAAGAATAAATAAAATAAATCTTTATATATAGAAATGAATGTTTGTCTGTCTGTCTGTCCTCGATTATCTCGAAAATTGCTGCATCGATTTCGCTGAAATTTGCACAGTTTGTTCTTTTTAGTGCTATGAAGGTTTAGAAAGTAGTTTAAATGAAATCCAATATGCAAAGCTGTCGCTATAACGTTTTAAAATCAGTATGAAAAACATTTAACCCGATATGTTTTATTTATTAGCCCATAGATATAACACTCTGGTTAGCCACAGATTACATATTCAAAGAAGACGTTTATTATTTAGATACGTTTTGAAAAAATAAATGTTTAGTAAGTGAATGTTTCTCTGTTTAGAGATAGTTAATTTCGCTGTGAAATCAATTGTGACACCCAAACGGCAAGAATTCACAACTTCATAACTATATTTAACATAGTAATAAATAAATGAATCTTCATAAATAAAATATAACAATGAGCTTCAATACGTTATTTCAATAAAAATGATACATTACTGAGCCTATACTAATCTTTAGTATATAAAATTGGTTGCTATAACTTATAGACTCCAGACTAAAGCTATTAAGTTCGTGATGCCAGAGCTTTTAGTGAGACATGACAGATGATTTTTTTATCTTAATTATTTTGATTGATTTTATCTATAAACCAAAGCAAGGTTTTGCTGTGTAGATAAGATAACTGTCCCTAATTATTATATGAATATTTATTTAATGAGATTATATATTACATATAATGCTTTTGCATAGCCAGATGTATTAATCAATAATCCTCACGACAGCGGTGAAGTCATGTTTGCGAAGCACATTAAACTATTGTTGTCGTCATGAGGCGTTGTTCACATTATCCATTACTAGATTACGGCTACAAGATTGTCGCCATTAATATATTTTTTACGTGTTTATACTCTTAGTAGCTGATGTGTTCCCGGCCTTGCTCGTTTTTTTTTTTAATAAAATTAAGAAGTTGTTAATGCTTGCTTGTCATTTGGGTGCCATAATTGATTTGACAGCAAAAGAAATGCACTGTGACGGCTATTACTATCTCTAACCAAAGAAACATTCGTATGAAAATTTTATTTCATTCCATACATTTATTTTTTCAAAGTATATCTAGATAATAAAGTTCATAAGTAGGTGCATACTTGTGTTTTCAATTTTGAAAATATTCTACCCGAATAAACCTTCTTCTTTTGAATATGTAATCTATGGCTAACCAGAGTGATATATCTATGGACTAACCTCAATACAACATGGCGGGTTCAATGTTTTTCATACTAATTTTAAAATGTTATAGCAACAGTTTTACATTTTGTATTTCATTCCAACTGCTCTTTCTAAACCTTCCCGGCATTAATAAAAACAAACTGTGATATTTTCAGCAAAACTGGTCGAATAATTTTTGAGAAAATCGAGGACAGACCGACAGACAAACGATTTTTTTTTTTATGTGTGTAAATTTTTAAAAACCAATCATTTATATATAATTTGTTCAACAGTTGCGTGTACTCGTATATTTACTTTAAATGTGATTACATTAATTTGGAATGGGTACCGTAGCCCCGAGAGCAATTCATTGGATAACCAACACCTCTGCCATAGGTCACCTCAAGTGGTTCACTACGGTGGTGACTTAGCAGGGTACCCGGGTTCATGGGGTGAGATTTGTCCAGGTCTTGGCGACGGATGCATCTGCCCACCAACTGCGTAGTTGAGGTAGACCTCTTGACCTTTCCAGCCGAACGCTCTTGAGCCTCTCGCGCTCTCTCACCTTACACCGCAGTAGATGGAATGGATTAATACTTCCATCACTCCTGGATGCACTGACCCCCAGATTCCTACCCAATCCTGGTACACTTCTTCATCCCGGAAATTTCTCTCCTCCATTTCCTTACAACGTCCCTCCATCAGTTCGTATTAATACTGCTTCAGAGTGAGTCCGAAATTAATCCCATACGTGCGTTTTGAATTCAGCGTCTAGGAAATAATTCATACAATCCAATAATCGTGGCAAACTATGGAAGCGTGCAAATCTTTAGTAATCTATTAGCCACCCGGGTGCGCAGCGACTATGAAATTTGTTAACACCAAGTTTATACCGAATAGCATTTTGCAAAAATTATAAGATTTTTACTGTGATCATTGTGTTATAAAGTTGTTATTAAAATAAGTTAATTACTTGAGGTCTCACTTTTTGTATTTAAAAAAAAAATTGCAGTTTCTTGGGCAAATTGTGATTTTCGTAATTAAAACCATTTTTTTATAACCTACGACATTACATTCATTAGCCACGGACGCTTTAATGAAAGGTCAAATTGTTCATTATTGATAGCTTTGTAATCTCTGGTGAAATGATATGATGAAATTCCTTTAGATGTTGGGAAAAATATCAATAATTATGAAGAAGACCAACACAGGATTTAGAGATGAGATTTTTTTTCCTTTGTTTTATTTTCCGATTGAACTCCCAATGAGATTGGCTACGAACCGAACTGATTGGTATCATAGCTGAATTACAGGATATTGCATTTCCTACAGTTTTTGGTGTTTTTTTTACTTCCAATAACTTCATGTTTTTTTGAAGAGGATCCACTTCTTAAAATTCGCAGGAAATCACAAACTCCTTATGTAGGTGGCGAAAGGGTTGAAATTCCCGCTTAACACCAGCAGCATATTTTAATTTACACAAAAAAAAAACATCACAAAATTGGGCATCTTATTTTATTTTGAAAAGCTCGGGTATATTTCAGTCATATTCTAAAGTACTTAATTTGCTACAAATGAACAATATGACAATATCCAAAAAGGTGTATCGTAAGTAAGAGATTTTGCAGTTACATTTGATACTTACGAAAACCAAAGGCCAAGGTCTGTTCTATTTGCAGTATTTAATTAAATCAAATATGATATTTCTAGGCCATCAAATTTTCAAACCAAAAACACATGACTTTACATTACTTTGCATCGCATCGCCTGGAGTGGCAGTGTCCTGTTAGAAGTCCTACGAACACCCCCAGTGGGTTGAATTAATGATAAAATTCGCTGAACTACGACTTAATGTCTCGATATTTTTTTGCAAACAATGTTTTAATAATTACGTTTTATAAAGTACAAACAAGGTACTTACTACATTAGTATTCCCAGGACAGCCGCGACTATCCGCATTTTTCATTAAATTATAACTGTAAACAGCGGTTTACGGGGGATATAAACATCACCCGCCTACCTGTCAATTATCAGCCACGTCTCATATATTTACACTTTTAATTAATCATTTTAAACATTTAATGAATCATTAATTTGGAACATAAAAGTGAAAATAATTTAGAAAATGATTACATCACTGTTACGTGGTTTAGATACATCTTGTTCTAGGGGATCATTTAAGAAGAACGGCAGCGCTGACTGTTTCAAACATAACTTAATTTTGGATTTGAGGCCAAAATACCCATCCAAAATGAATAATGTCTTTTTATTTATTAAAGGTTTAGTAAATATCTACTACGGATGAGAAGGATTTTATTTATTTTTCTTTTAAATTCTGAAGAATATGCAACAACAACAAAAAAAATCATAATTGTACGGGCAACTTATATTTTTTTATAAGTTATCGTATTTGGTATGTAAATATGATTACATAAATAAAAATGTTAAAACAAAACATTTAAAAAAATCGTTTTTTCGGGTCGATAATTTAAATTATGTACGGCAAAATTTTGTTCCAACCTTATTTGGGCGTTTTTAATTTAATTTAAAGTCTACCATAAGGCTTGTTTTAATATTTTTTTATTTATTTTATGTTTCATTATATTTTCAAAGCAGACGAGGCAATTTATTTTTTTTAAATCAAATTTAAGGTGCCTCTAAAATCGCGAAAAATCAATTCCTTGATGATGAAAAAAAAAGATCATTAGGTTTAGGTGAGTATTTTGGCCTCAAATCCAAAATTAAGTTATGTATGAAACACGGCGCGCAGCCGTTCCTCTTAACTGTTCTTCACTGAATTTACCTTTGTTTCTTCACTTTTTTTTATTTTTTTATATAAATACCTCACAAGAGTCCCAACTGCTCCCAACCGTCTGGAGCCAGTGAGACTATGGCATTCCCAATTGGGGAATGTTGTGAGGCTGGAGGTATTGGGGAGGGGATGGAGAAGGGGAAGAGGAAGGTGGAGAATATCTGGCTATTCAGATCTGGTCATCAAACACGCCTAAAAGCCATTTCAAGCAACGTTTCAATTCTGAATGGTGGTCTTTCACCAGGGCGATACTGAGAGTATCTTCCACTCTGGAACGTACGTAAATATACTATATATTATTTTTAAATGAATTAATTGTGAAACAACACAAATTAATTAGGTAAAATTTACTTGCGCACGCCGGGATTTGAACCCGCGACCTTCGGATTCGTAGTCGAGAGCCTTACCCCTCGACCATGGAGGCCGTCAAATTATCAAATATAAAAAAAACTTGTTTATCATATTTGATCTCCTTCTTATTGGCTCGGGTTGTAGATTTAGTATAAAGTCAGATACTTTGTGTATGTATTTTATTAGATGTAATATGAAAGGATTATGAACTAGGCACGTAGTGCACTTTAGCAAAGAAGTAAGATGAAATGAGCTGAGGTAAATAAAAACTGTACCCTGGCTCTGATGTATGAATAATGAGAGCGGGATATAGGAAATATAAGGTTTATAAAAGAACTTACAAAGAGTTCCACCGACATATTTGGAAAGTTGGCGGGAATACCTAGAAAGGTCTTTCAGGGTTTGAGAACAAGAGATTAGTTTACAAATTTAGGGGATATGACAATAAACATATTAAAATCAATTACCAGAGAACATTAACAAATGACTTTGCAAATTGCTTTTGGGGAACGTTTTATTAGGGTATTTATAATTTCTGAGATGGGATACTTATTTTAATGACTACAATAATAAAGGGGTACTGCGTGACGTATTGTACTGTCGAGGTTAACTAACTAACTAACCATCACGCCGTTTCCCCGCAGGGGTAGGCAGAGAGGACGGACCGACAGACAACTCGATCTTGGCATACACTTCTTGCTTCATTCACTTTCATACAACGTCTCGTACATTCTCTTCTGTTATTCCGACTTCTGACATGGCCCGACTCAACTATTTGATTCACTTGATTGTGCCATGTCACCCTTCTTTCAATATCCCTATCAGTCTTTCCATCTCTTGTGAACATACTTCCCAAATACACAAACTCATCTACCTGCTCCAAGTATTCATAATTCACAACTATATTGCACACTGTTTTCGTACTCTCTCTTTCAAACACCATGACTTTAGACTTACTTACATTCATCATTAGCTCATTCTTCATACATACTTCGTTCATCCTAGATACGAGGGACTGTAGATCTTCCATACTGTTGGCAATCAGCACCGCATCATCAGCATTCAACAGGCAACATACTTGCAGACTCTCATTTTTGCGCCCAAGCCCACCTCTTTCAATTCGTGCATACAATTATCCATGTATAGATTGAATAACCACATTTGACAACCACGGTGACATTACGTAGCCTTGATTTACACCTTTTGTGATGTCAAACCACCCCGTAAAATCACCGTTTGCCCTAACACATGCAACGCTTCCCTCGTACAGAGATGCGATTGCCTGTATAAGATTTCTATTCACTCCATACTTGGAAAATGCCTTCCATAAGTTTTATTCTGTCAACTCGGTCGTATGCTTTTTGTAGATCTACAAAAGCACAGAAAAGTTTATGATTTTTTGCCAGAAACTTCTCTGTGAGCATACGAAACGAGAAAATCTGATCCATGCACCCCCTTCCACTCATAAATGGACCTTGCACATCCCATATATTATCCTTTGTTTTCATTTGTACCCTTTCATCTTTCGATTTTATCACTTTCACACATCCGCTTTCTGGACCATTCCGGGACCTTTCGACCTCCTTCCAAAACAGTTTAATGTTTTCTTGGAAGTGGTTTGTCATTTTGATCCCCTCTTCCTCTTCCGGGCGTTTCTTTCGTTCTTTCACTCCAGCACGTACTCTTTTCTTGCATCCCTTATAAACTTATTTCGCTCTATCCCTCTCTTCGCTAGAAGCACTGCCAGTCGCTATCAGACATAACCACGCTTTCTTCTTCTCTGAGACCAGTGCTTTAATCTCATCATCCCACTATGCATCACCTTTCTTCCTACATTGCGTACTTATCCCACATACCTCTCTGGCAGATTCACAAAGGCTCACTTTTATGTAATCCCATGTTTCGTCTATGCTTAGACCGTCCATATCCTTATCATTCAATCTCATCTCTACACAATTTTCATACTTACTTCTTACATTATCGTTTTGCAGTTTTTCTATTCTGACTCTAGTTGGAGTCGACACCATTTTCACTTTAGAGCGCCAGCCGCGAAAGAGATTTACTCTCGACACAACCAGAAAATGGTCGGTTTCTACCACAGCCCCTTTGAAAACTCTTGTGGATGCGGTGACAGCTCTCAACCTAGAGTCAATTACCACAAAATCGATCATTGACCTTTCATTCCCTCTTTCCCACGTATATTGGTGGATACCTTTATGATTGAAGAAGGTATTCGATACAAAAAGGTTCCACTCTAAACATACTTCAAGCATTCTGTTACCATTATCATTCGTTCTTTTATCCCCAAATATACCTAAGGTTGACTCAAATCCATCCCGTCTAACTCTTACTCACCCATTTAAATCCCTTGCCATTATAATCCTTTCATTAATATTTTTTAATCTCAACACATCGCTCACACCACTCCAAAAAGCATCTTTCACTTCATCGCTTTCAGAGTTGACAGAAGCATAGCATATAACTAAAAACACTCTTGTCAACCCGATTTTGAATCGGATCCACATTATTCTCGGACTTACACATTCATACTGCAACATACATTCTATCATTCTAGGAGACAGTAACGCTGCAACACCTTGACACGCCCTCTTCGTATCTGGTCTCCCAGACCAGATTACGAACGTATCAGTATGTTGCATCGTACCGCTCCCCTTTCTCATACTCTGTTATACAGAGTACATCCAAACTTTTCCTTACCATCGTATCACATAATTCATTAATCTTTCTTTCCATCCCTCCTCTGATCTTCCACGTGCCAATTCGACATTGTTCTCGTTCCTTCCTTCTCTTCGCGCTACCGAAGGGTTGGCGGTGTGATGGATAGCGAGAAGGTAAACAATAGCGAGGAAGATGGGTAGGTACATAACATCACGAATATTTTTTAATTATTTATCATCTGGGAAGGGAATCCCCACCTCCTTCAGCCTCACAATAACTGACGTCAGAATTAATAGACTTGCCCTAGGTACTATTTCGACGGCTGGAGGCAAGGGTCAGGTTCCTCCCATTTTGGCACCTGCCTGGTTTAATGCCGTCCACTTTTATTTCGCGTAATTTTGATTATAAAAAGGATCAAAATAAATTCTCTAACAAAATATTCGGTTTTGTAAACAAACCGAACCTTTTTAATTTATTGCTGTTTTACTTAAATTAGCGGAACGCTTAGCTCGTCCCCGACCTTCTTATTTTGGTTTCTTCCCCTTGCGTGTTAGGGCATCTCTATGTATCATTTGCTCTGTGCTCACAATATTTACCCACATTTAAAGTGCCATAGTCTCAATATAGATATCACCGAGATTACTCGTCATGTCTTGTCAATAAAAGCAGCAAAATTAATTTGAAACAATTTTTCGATTCTAAATCATCTATTTTTTTAATCATTGAACACAAATAAAATATGAAACCATAACCTCTCGGTCAATCCGGGACCAGCGTTCTACCAACTAAGCTAATGCCACCTTATTTTTTCCATCAGTTTCCATCAAGAACTATAATTATCATCTTCAACTTTTCTGTTGTTTTTTTTTTGTCTTATCTGTTTCATATTTCATTTGAGATTTGTTAATTTATCTCCAAGGATTAAATATTACAATGGCGTAAATAAGCTTCAATAAGTTTTTCCAATACATATCATACCGTCGTTTTAAGTGTTACCACACCTACGTCTCAGGGCTATAATTTACAGGGGGAAATCTTCTAAAGCTCACTATTTAAAGACAACTGACTACTTTCTGTTGTGCAATTAACTGTACCTACATTTTGCACGGGTATTTGTTTTGTTCGTACTCAGGCAAGGAGGTAAGAACTGGGTCAATTTGTAAAATAAGAAAATGGCACCACAAGGCTAACTGGCTTGTGGCACTGCGAACAGGAGACCAGTAACCTGTGTGTTCAGACGGTGTGATGACATACGGAACATGCAACATGTGAGAAGAAAAAGGAGTTAAACCTATTTACATAGCTCCGTAGACATGCGTGCTGTTTTTCAGGTGTGCTTTTGCATGTCTTGACCATGCAACATGTTATAATCTGTGATTGCACCAGCAAAACTCTTCATCTGTGTTGCCTTGAAATTCGCACAGCTTCTTCAATCTGCTACTATAGCTTGCTGAAATAAGCCATAAAGCTTAGAAATTTTTATTAACCTGTCCAAAAATAACACAAGACGTCTTATATGCATTCCATGTTTTCCAATAAGGAATTCCAGAGATAAATATAATTAATGAATTAAAAATTACTTTGTATTCACCACTTTATTAATATAATGATGAAATTATTTTTTTAATGATAGATTGAGATATAGATTTAGATCTAGATTTCTTTATTGTGACATAAGAAAAAAGGTTTCTTAGAAAGATCCGTTGATAATTGGGTAGAGACGGGTTTTAACTTCTAGATATTTAGAGATGTTCAAACTTGTATGTGCAGTCGTGGGTGTCGCTATTGCGGACATTGTAGTTACCGTTGTGAAAACAATTAATTCATTCAATCATAAGTTTTTCTTTCAGTTGCCTCCACATACAAGTGCGTCAATCTGTGTTTACGTTAAACTTAACGTAATTTTTTTCACACCTAGAGTTGCATAAACCCAAGTTATCAATATTTATACAAATTTTTCACAAATAATGATAATTCCCAGTAACGGCCACGTGCCTGCTTAAATATTATTTGTAAGAAAGATTATTTTTAGTAACCACTCTAAATTATTTTCAAAGACGCCAGTTGGTAAAAATCACTTCACAATTACTCGCGATTAAGTCTAGAATAAAATTTTATATTCGCGTTATTATTCATTATTCCTACGCTGCTAAAAATATCAGAATTGGTTCTGGATAAATAAATAAATTTACAACCTCTTATCAAATGGTGATTTTTTTTTATCATTTTCTTAGACAATATCAGTCATCGGCAACATTTGATCGATAACGAAAATATTATACTTCACGGTCAGCACCCAAAACTACAACCTTTGCAAGTTACTAACACAAGAAATACTACGGATGATTTTTTTGTTAAATCTATACGGGTATTTATTAAAATGGTAAAGGTTTCAAAAGACAATAATCCTCAAACTGTAATATAATAATAATAGAGTGGAAGATACTCTCAGTATCGCTCTGGTGAAAGACCACCATTCAGAATTGAAACGTTGCTTGAAATGGCTTTTAGCTGTGTTTGGTGACTAGATCTGAATAGCCAGGTATTTTCCAACCTTCCTCTTCCCCTTCTCCTTCCCCTCCCGAATACCTTCAGCCTCACAACATTCCTCAATTGGGGATGCCATAGTCTCACTGGCTCCAGACGGTTGGGATCAGTTGGGACTAGTGGTGGGCGAAGCGACTCGGTTTAGTGAGCCGGATCACTAAATCAGCTCTCTGTAAAGACAATCCACATGAAAACTGGACGAAAAAAGTATCGTGTAAGAGCGTCTTAAGGACGTCTTTAGGAAGGCCAAGGGAGCTATGGAGAGGGCATGGTGTGGATGGACGCGAACCGTCGTTCAATCGAGCCGGATCACCGAACCGGTACACTACAAAGAGCTGATTTAGTGATCCGGCTCACTAAACCGAGGCGCTTCGCCCACCACTAGTTGGGACTCTTGTGCGGTATTCGTATAAAAAAAAACTATTTGAAATACGTACTGGAATTTCAGCTTACACATTCAACATTGCTTTCACTGGTTTTCAAACTGCACCTATTTTCAAATATTTTGGGACGTTTATCGTAGAATTTAAAGATTACAATAAAATTAATAAGAAATACATTTTTGCACACCACTGTTTAATATATAAATATCTGCATGTTTCGGAAGCGAAGCTTCCCCTATCAGGATACGAGTATACTGTAATATCATTATTTCTTATTAATTTTATTGATACCGACACCACAAAGTAATTTATAATAAGGATTACAGTTTGAGAATTTTTGTCTTTTGAGACCTTATGCATTTTCTTAACTTCCCGTATAGAATTTACAGATAAATATTTTGCGGTATCGCATGAGTTAGCAACCTGCAAAGTGATGTTTTGGGCCTATTTTGAGTGCTGGCCCTTAACGGAGAAATGGTAAAACGACGCATTTAGATTATTCTTAGAGATTCTTCTACATTGGGATAATCTAATCTAAAAAAAAAAAATTATATTTGCCGTTTTTAAACAGGAAGATCTTCAACAAAATGCATATAAGTACATCTCGCTGTTTAAAGATGATCATAAAATATTTAACCGATTTTCATCGTCATTCAATCCAAAATACTACTGGTTGTGTGTTTCTCCATCCATGCGGAAAGTAAATGTGGTGAACGTATGTCCAAGAGTATGAAAGGGACAACCTACTATGAAAGAGATATAATGACTCAGTGGTACTTTATTACTTAGAATAACCCTTGTAATATAGCGACAATAAATACTGTAATATCGACATTTCGTATTGTCTTTACCTACGAAGAGGTCATCACAGTAAAAATTAATTATTTCTTTTATGTATTGTACTAAAATTTGAGGTATTATTATTTAAAAACAATATTTTTCTCCGCTGTTCGGATATCTAAAGATTTTAACTGATCAACAAATTCTAGGGAATTTTTAATTGTATTAGACCTGTAGTTTCTAACTGTAATGCCCCTAGTTATAATTTAGCATTTACAATTAATACAATAATTTTGGAAAGCAATGTTTTCAAACCTAAATATACAATTAAAATCAGCTTTTCATTCCATGCTTAGTAGATTAATTAATGTACTTTTATCAAAAAAAAATATTTTAACAAATAATTAAATATAATTAAACAGATTGCAATAAATAATAAATAATATATTAAACAAAAAGTTTTAATTTTTTTTATTAAATCTTATGTTTATCCACAAATAACTGATGTTAGTAAACAGTGGAGAAAATTTTTGTTTTTAAATAATAATACCTCAAATTTAATAATTAAAAACTTACCAAATACTATTCAACCAGCTTTTTATACTAATACTAAACTAACGACCGAGATGTTTAAATAATAACAACTATTCAGAATTTGCAAATCATATTTTAGAAACCAATCATTCGTTCATATAAACAAAGATTTAAAAAATTTACATACAAATACAACCGATATACAATTGGATAAATTTTAAATTTTTGAAATAAGAAAAAGTATTAATAGCGAATTAAATTTAATAAATAATCAAATATTTTTAAAAATAGCTATCTCTTAAATTTATTTTCATATTAATATTAATAATAAAAATAATTTCTTTTTTAATTTCTAATATAAATTTGTTATTCATGTTTCGTAATATTTTTTATATATTTTTTTTATTAGTATTTTTGATTAACTACTTTAATTAATTTTTGTTTATGTTCATAATTTGTCTAATCTTAAATTATTGTTATAATTTTTTATCATTTGTCTATACTTGAAATTATTTTTTAGTATTCATATATTCCTGAGGATGACAGCATTGCTGTCGAAACATGTAGAAATATTTATATATTTTAATAAAAGTGGTGTATACAAAGTATATTTTTAATTATTTAACAGATGTTTTACTCTGTATAATGAGCTAAGTAATACAAGCTTACTTTATCTGCAGCTTAATTTAGTAATAAGTGCATATTCTATTATCCTATTTCCAAAAAAAAAGGTTTTCTATCTCTGCATAACACTTTTTAAAGAACAAATAATCATACATCTGGAAGAATAAATCGCGTGGTCTTGATGATTTTTACTGGTGTGATACTAAATTAGTATACAATGAACTGACAGGAATCATTCTGTTTCCTACTTTCGTAATAGGCGGAAAAATAACCGTAATATCAAACGTACATAACGCGCAGTCATTTTATAATAATTACGTAAACACACGTAATATATAATTTCACACCTACGATGATTCATGGGTTTTAAGACATGTACTATTTTTTTCTTCTTTTACTCTGATAACTCTGATGCAATACTCTGTCTCGACACAGGAATTTTCCCAGTGGGACAGCATCGAACATTTCTATGTAATTATGTTTTATCAAAATTTGTAAATAATATTAAAAAATCTCTTGAAGAAACTCAACTCTTATGAGCACTTTAGACAACACTTACAGATTCCGTACAGATCGTCTTTCCATGTGGATTCTTTATGTAAAATAGCGTCTGTTCTACTTTGACGTCGAATTTCGTCCAGTTAATGGCGTATAATATTCGATATCTATCATTCTATACACGTGGAAATGTTGCGTGTTTATTTTGGTAAACTTTTAAATATTGTTAAAACTACTATAGGCAGACTGAATTGTGTTTATTACTGATTTTTTTGTTTGTTTTCATTTTGTTACATATACTTTTATACGACATATGTCGCCATTTTTAATGACTAAGTACCGTCACAAAATATCATATCTCCTCTAACGGCAACTCGAGGTTTGTTCAAAAGAAAAGGTGAATTTTGAATTTTCGCGGGCTGTGTACATTCGATTATCGATTTTTTCTTTGTTATGTTGGTACACATATGTTTATCATATGTTAGCATTATCAGCCATTTTGGATCAGTGGTTTGTTTTTGACAATTGGAAAGGTTAGTAACGTTTTTGTGTGTTCTTCGATTTTTTACTTTAGGTTCGTTTTCTCGGGCATCATCAGTCCGATTGAAGTGAAATTTTAGATTTGCTTTGTTTTCTATGTCCTTATCAGCATTTCTTCAAAAAATTGAAATAAATCGATGTTTTTCGATTTAAAAAAAAAAAATTTAGTAAAAAATCGAAGAAAAAACAAAACGTGCCTAACCTTTCCAGTTGTCAAAAACAAACCACTGATCCAAAATGGCTAATAATGCTAACATATGATAACATATTTGTACCAACATAAAAAAAAACGATAATCGAATGTACACAGCCCGCGAAAATTCAAAATTCACCTTTTCTTTTGAACACACCTCGTATATCTGCGTGTCTGCATTAAATCGTAGAATGAAAAAATGATCCTATAAAGAAAACATTTCCGAACTGGTGCCTATATGGAAGAGGATTTCCTTCAATTCTTGTAATTCCTCCAATTATTTTATTTTTCTTAATTACTTTTATCTAATTCTTTCGATTTCACACGAACTGTGCAATACCTCTAAAATGAATACATCAAGTTTGTCCGTTATGACACAGAGACATACCTATAGCGGGCAAGACATTACTAAAAAGATAAATTATTTTTTACCTTTTTTTAAAATAATATATACTAAAATAAAAGAGTAACGTGTAATGCGTCCATTGGGTCACGTTAGCAGCTATCGTAAGGTTGAAGAACACAAACGCCAGTAAAAATGCTAAGTTCGGAGGTCGCGCTTTCAAGGTGTCAGACCTTAAAGCTTACAAAAAGCTCCCACGTGAGCTAAATCGAATAAAAGATTCGGAAAATAAGAGAATTCAGAGCGAAAATTCCAATCTCTTAAGAAAGTCGTTATCAAGACTGATATCTTACATCAGAGCTAGAACGTAGTAGGCACCTGATTTTTTCTAGTACAACGTAAAATTATTTTTTAACCATGTTTGGATAGATTCTCACTTCATACTTACTTGTTTCATTCTTAAAAATTCTATAAAATCGCAATAAAACAACTACTAAATATTTTCAAGCTAATTTTCGGCGATGTTTCACAAAAATAGGCATTGAAAATAACCCTATAATTACTCATTTATAAATAATTTAATCTCTTTGTGCAACGACTGAATTATTAACATCCACAAGCATTGACAAAGCTTCTAATTCAAAAACTGCTCAACGTATGAAGTAATACGTATAAACGACTTATTCTAGGATTTATAGACTATTCACAAATATGTGTGTAACAATTCGATTATAAAATCTCACTTAAAAGATAGATACATAATTCTGTTGGCTGCATATTTGAATTTTCCCCCTACAGACGTTTGGTTTGCAATCCGCCCGCCAGAGGCACTGATGTCGCCTATGTCGATCAAGCGGACAACTACTTGACCCATACAGTACCCGCAAGGATCGAGCAATTCCAACGGCTGGATTGGATTCGAATCGAAGGATAAACATAACCTTACCGATTATTGTTTTTCATACAGCATTTTAATTCGACTTAAAAGAAAATTTCAATGAACAAAAAAGTACACACAGTAAAAATTGACGGTAAAATCGAATATTCAACTTCGAACAACTATGAAAATCTTGTGGTCTCTTCTTCGCTAAAAACAATAATTGGGGGAAAGAAAAATAAACGGCTGTTTCTCAGTGACATTTCGCAAAGACCTTACTGTCTGAAGTGCATTATACATATGTACAAAAAAAATAACACCATACAAGAGACTCGACTGCTACGAACTCTACGGAACCAGTGAGACTATGGCATCATAGACATCTCTACGGGGGGTATGTGATGCTAAATGGAGTGGGGAAAGGAAGGAGATGGGAAAGACGAAGGTTGGGAAGTATCTGACTATTCAGATCTAGTCACCAAACACGGTTAAAGCCATTTAAAGAATACTTTCGATTTTGAATGGTGGTCGATTCTGAGAATATCTACCACTGTACGCCTTACACATGACACAAATGTAAGTGTGTGTTGTTTGGTTGAACTCTAATTGCGCGACAGATCAAAGGGTGCGCAATTTCCTGAAACAGTAGGTACCTGCGTAATATGTATTCTTGTATAAGTTCCGAGAAGCTGAGTGCATGCGACTTTAATTAAGTTTACCCTGAACTCATGTTCGATAAAAAAAGTCAACACTTTGTGATATGTTGATAGCTTTGATTAATATTTCAATTTCCTGTACAGTGCACATATGAGTATATTTTTTAATTAGAGCGTTAGTTGGCCTACGAAAGTATGCCTTAATAATACTGATCGTGCATTTTATTATAACGCTTGTCCGAATCTCTATATATAAAAATGAACTGAATGAATAACGAACTGAATAATAAAAGACATGTTTTGGTACTGTTCATAGACAATTCAAAGGCATTTGATACTATAGACCCGATGAAATTGTTAAATATTTTGGAGGCAATAGGGGTAAGAGGAAACTTTCTCAAACTATTCAAAAACTTCCTAACCAACCGCCAAATCCAGGTAAAAATATCAGACAAATTTAGTAAAAGAAGAAATGTCAAAACAGGAGTTCCACAAGGGTCAAAATAACACAGTTTGTTCTTATTAGTGCCGGAAAGATTTAGAGAGTAGTTTGAAAGAAATTCAATATGTAAAACTGTTGCTATAACGTTTAAAAATTAGTATGAAAAACGTTGAATCTTCCATGTTGTATTTTATTTGTTTTTGGGAAAATTAACAGCAAATCCATAATTTACATATATACTCGTATAATAATAAAAATATATGCCAATTATAATTTTTCCACTGCTGATCATAAATACTATTAGATAAGTGTTACAATATACAGTTTTAATTCAGTTAGCTTAATTATGTCAGTCGGGGGAGGGGAGGGTGGAGGGGTATTTACACATAGGAGTGGGATAAAGGTACAAAGGACAGGAGTAAACGGAAAGGTGGTTTAAGTTATCTAATTTGAGAGCGGTCGTGCAATGGATTGTAGTTTAATATCACGTAGTTTGAGTTAAAAATATCAATGTGGTAATAATTTAAGTTGAATAAATATGAAGATCTATAGATAAAAGAGTTTTGTTTAGAATATTAAGATTAACCCATAGATATATGACTCTGCTTAGCCACAGATTACATATCAAAAAGAAGAAGGTTTGTCTGGGAAGAATATTTTCAAAACGGAAAACATAATAGGTACCCACTTAAGAACTTCATTATTTAGATATATTTTGAAAAAATAAATATTAGGAATGAAATAAATTTTTCAAATGAAAGATTCTTTGTTTCATTGTTTAGAGATAATAATATTAGAGGCATTACTTTCGCCGTCAAATTAATTATGGTATCGAAACAACAAGCGAAAATTCACAATTTCATAACATAATTCCAAAAAAAAAAAATGCTACCAACGCCGGGTACACATCAGCTAGTTTCAAATAAAAACAATCGTCTGCGAAAATAATTCTTCAGGTATATACCTAATAAAATTGAGAATCTGTTTAACTTGTTCCATATAGCTTGGCAATAAAATGTAGACATTTAATAAAGTGGAACTAGAATTTTAAATAGTATGGCACCACCAAGCTACTCAATTTATCTTTGAAATTTGTTCCTCACATACAGTTCTATTTAAAGAAATGAGACGTAACAACGTAATTGTCTAACAATTTTTTTATTCGTCTAAGATGTAATACATGGTTATTCCGTTACACAAATTAAAACCTAATTGGTAGCCCTGCCATCCTCGCCACTATCAAATTAAATATATCGACGAGGAACACAAGACAAATCGTAACATTTGTCTGCAACACAACCAACTATCAGTCTCATTCTTTAACCAATAGGATGCATACTCTGGGTAATAGGTTGTTACGTAACACAATTAAATAAGAGATTCTAGTCGTTGGAAGAATAATACTTCTAACAGCCAGTTAAATAAAGATACATCTAGCCGCTCGTCGGCGCTCCAACCGATAACGCTAAGTTTCCACCGGCCATCATTATTATTGACCAATGAGACAAGGTACGGGACATAGCTTCCGGCCATGATCCGTCATTCCATTACCAACCCAGACACAGAGCCATCAGCTGCGTGCGGCGTGCCTTGTACTTTATAAACGCCTTGCTACATCTGTATTGCACATAAATATTAAAGCCAATCACCAGTGCAATAACTCGCTGCGTCCTGTCTGCCATTGTACGTGTAAAATCCAGAGTCCCTAGTCTGCACACCTTACACCAACGGTATCGTGCCTGCTGTCACCGACCGCTATGTAAGAAGATTTGAATTCACCCTCTTGTATGTGCTGTTAATAATTGTGCCCTTGAATAACATGTCCGGTCGGAGACTCCTCAGAGAGAGATTATTAAGAAACAGATTAGAGTAGGATCAGTCCCTAGATTCGAAACCCCGTATGTGATTACTTGTTAATGTTGTCCTGTATATAAACCCTGACTATAAAGCACACATCTCATCATTCGAGTAGTTAGTTACCTTTCCTCGACATAAGGCTGCGGCCGGCCCTCGACTTTGAGATAGGAGTTGAGATGCCTCACCAGCTGAGCTAACCACGGTGGAACCTGAGATCAGCCCCACTTCTGGCCTCGAGGTGAGTTAAACTGCCTTCTTTTCACCAGCACTCTTCTCCCCCTTTCTTACCTTGTTACACTGACGCTCCCTCGTGGGGCTCAACCTTGTTACACTGACGACCAACGTGGATTTTGTCTAGTCATTTCTTCACCTTGTTACAAGGTCGTTGATGCATTTGCTGGCTCCATTTATACAGTAAAGAATGGTCTCCTTTCGGAAAGTAGGTACCACTAATTTCTGAAGACCGTTTAGAAAGTAAAAAACATACACTTGGACCATTGGGTTTTTTTTAAAAACTTACTTTCATTCTCCTATGAGCCATTTTGGTGTTGTCATTTAAAACCTTTTATTTTTGTCTACTATTAAACGTCAGCCTATAACGATTTTGTTTTTTTTAATCATATTGTGGAAATTGTGACAAAAAATTTAACCTTGAAATGTTTTTCGAAACTCCATGGCTCATAATGGAATTATGTCAGTCGATTAAAGTTACAGTGTTGACATATAAATTACAGAAATAATATGAGTTATATTTAATGTTGTATTGAAAGTGTTTACGATTAAACAACTTATTTGTAAACTTTTATTTAAATTTCGAAGCAACATTTTCTTAGGTAGTTTTACCACGTAAGTTAAAATATTCGTTCCCTGTTTTTGTACTGACTTCTTACTAAAATATTTCATATATCTTTACAGTCGAAAGAACCAGTTCTGTATAACAATTTACGGAAAACTTATATTATTGTCACCAAGGTTAAAAGAATCCAATATTATGTAATTTAACATGCAAATAAGTTGGTTGTAACTTTCGTTTAAATCTTGTCACTTTCACGCAGTTTGGTTACGGTCTCAATTCCTTCCGGTGACATAACCTTGAAATTGCCAAGTGAAAACAATTTGTTTGCATTCCGCTATCGCGAAGACACGCGCCGGTTTACCCGGCTGTTTTTCGACGGCCGGCCGGTGTAATTTGTATGGCAATAGTCCCGATCCGGGGTCGGTGTAAGTATGCCACCTTGTGTATATTGGTCAAACAAATCGGCACCGGGCGTCGATAACCGACCGGAAAAACCAGTGAATGTTTCTCTGCGTTTACTCTTTACTGTAATTCTTCATACATGCTATAAGGTCATCTACGTATTGATGTTCTAATTGGAAGTTGGACAACATCATGGATTCTCTTACACTTAATGTCAATAAAACAAAATATGTGACGTTTTCTGTAACAGCCAGAGGACAGCCTTAGCAATATTATCCACAATACATCAAATTACATAAATGACAAGGAATCAAAATAATCATGGATTATCATGCCTCTGTCCCACTATAACACACTCTAAAAGAATCAAATATCCTGACATTAAAATTCATAAAAATCTCCGATGGAACTCAGACATTGACGTCATTACAAAAAAACTCACAAGGTACGTGTACTTCCCTGGAAAGATCCGTAATATCCTAAACATAAACGATATTATAAAAGTTTGTGGTTCATAAATAAATCACAAATAGAGTACGGGATAACTGGAAGAGGATCCGCCTTGGACACTCACACAGCTCGGCTCAGCATAGCCCAAAAAAGAGTACTCAAGACAATTCTTACAGAACTCCGTCAGACGAAATATTTAAAAACTTTCAAGTTTCCAATATAAAAAACTTTATTAAAAAATATATCTGGATACTTCACTACCCGACATAAACACGCAATAAGCGAAAATTTGCTGTTTTTTTCCTAAATTGAATACATCTTTTGGACAGAGAAATATTAATTTTCATGTATCGAAACTATATAATGCACTGCCAAATCAATAAATAAAAAAGAACAAAAATAAATATATTTAAAACTAAAGTCAAAACATGGCTGAGAGAACTGAGTGATAATCTTGAAAACATTGTGAAGAAAAAGTAACTCAACTAGACAATTAGTATTATTATTTATTATTTAGTATTATTATTATTACAGGCCGCCTCAGAACAGGAAACTCTAGCGAAAGGGACTGTGAACAATAAAATTATTCTCATGCTGTATGCATTATACTTACATATTCATTACGTAATATGCTTTATACTTAATAATATACTGTAATTATTACTGAAGTCATAATTATATATAAAATTTGCATGCAACCTACAAAAAAAACTGAACCCTTGACACTACAGCC
This sequence comes from Halesus radiatus, assembly GCA_022606495.2. Taxonomy (NCBI): domain Eukaryota; kingdom Metazoa; phylum Arthropoda; class Insecta; order Trichoptera; family Limnephilidae; genus Halesus; species Halesus radiatus. The sequence goes on from JAHDVE020009344.1 coordinate 224,934, forward strand.
CTCATTGTGCTACAACTAAACCACTTTCGGGAATCTGTCAGCCATTAGGTTTTCTTTCGATTTGTAGAGGGTTCAACAGTTGTGTAGTGTTAAAGTATCTGCGGGCTCTGTACAATACATCCAGCTTCTGAGAGGCTAACTTTACTCTGGCTTTGATGGAGCCCCCATATCTGAGCTGGTCACTTAAGGTTACACCAAACATATCGATGGAGGGCTTGTTGGGAAGACGGCGAGGTTATTCTCGCTCTAAGAGGAAACCATATCGAGGTTACCGTCCATTCTCTGCTTCAAAGCCGTCCGAGCTTGTAACTTTTCCCGTAATAAAGTTTAAATGTTTCCAGCATCTTCTATTCAATATTAGACAATTTACTTTCATGATAATAATGGCCTTATTTTATACATAGTCTTTCGGTCGGGGAATTCTCAATACGCGAAGATTTACCCAAAGTTCAAATACTTTCATTTTCATTTGTGCTGCCATCGTGAGGGTTCACGCTGTCATTCGATACACGAAAATTATAGCATCTGACGAATTATCAGCATTTGCAGTTGGCAGCTGTTTTCATTTGAATGCAGGTAATTTTGGCAATTTCTATTCTGGTTTAAGTTCTTGGCTAAGGTCCCATTGATCATTAAATCAAACACCGGGAGGGCTTTATCTTTTATTTTCCTTAACTAATTAATTTCCCGGATTTAGTGTTATGTTACTTACTTTTGCTTCACGTAAACATATATCTGTAATGTTTATTTTAAGCCCACTATCATTTCTCGTGTTGTTTCATTATTCTTCTTAGAATCTATCAATAGCACTTTGTTGGTAGGTTAATAAATATAATTGATTACTTGGACATTTATGGTAACACCACCCATGCACTATTCATAAAAGTTGATTAGTATTGGCGACAGTGTTCCGTGTGTTTCAATGACCCTAGTCTTCTACTACTAACTGATGATGTTTGGGTCTAGTATAGATTGTGAACACTTTTCTTTTATCAATTGTTTTTGAGAAAATAATTCAGTTTTTCTTTATTTGTTACCAAACGATAAACAAACTGGTCACCGGAAGCCCAATAAAGAAGTAGAAGAATGGCATTTAACTGGTTTAATGTTAGTACCAGTAGTTTACGCTTATTTCGACACTGTGGTCAACACCTTCACTTTTTATTAAGAAATTTTTTTTTCCAGTTTCAAACCTACCGTAGGTTCATTACGTAAGTATTTATACATGCGACGACAGTAGTGGGAAGCTAATTTACGACTACCGCATGGGTTCTCTTAAATTAATCATCGTTTACATAAGAAATGGGCAATGTAAATATTTGGGTTACTGATATAATGATAAAATTATGCGGAAATTTTGAAAAACGTGGAAGTTTTATTACCAAAGAAAAAAGAGCTCTTATTTACGTAAGAATTAAGTTAAATTACCCTTTTTCCTATTCTGTTTGTTAACGGGTGTAAGCAGATTACGCTAGTAACACCGTACGTTTAATATTTGATTATTTTTGGTTACACGTTCATCAGACTATAGATCTGGCATTTGGCTTTGAGTCGAGAGGTTGTGGGTTTGATTCCGGAACAGAGCAAAAGTTTGAATACAGTTTTTATTACATATATCCAACGAAAAGTGTCCAAGTCAGAGTTTTTGCTTCTCGATTGTTGGCAGATTGGGATTGAGGATTTTTGCATGGATGCAGGATCATATTACAAGTTAGGATATAAGAATTTCGGATATGTCGATCAGCAGAGCGACTCAACTACTCAACGATGCTGCATTAACTGTTGACATTATCAATTTCGCTTACAGACAGTTCTGCGACTATCTTTTATTAATTTATTCTTAAATTTAAATAACAAAAACATTAGCCACTCATTTCACTAGGACAGTCCTGTGTTGAGATGAGCGGCTTTAGAATTTTAGTGAAAGGATATATATATATATATATATTTTTTTTTTAAATAACACCAAAGTTATTCAGACCATAAACAACTATAAAATCTACAGTAAATCTTTATGTTGTACCATACATTTATAGATTACAACAACAATAATTTCATTGTAACCCAAATAACTATCATAAAGTATCTGTTTTCCAATTAGCCACAATCATAGGGTGACCATATTTTTGAACAAGAAGTAAATAATATTAAGTAAATAGTAATAAGTAAATAATAAAAATTAAATAACAATAAGTAAATAATAATTAGTAAATAGTAATAAGGTTATAATAATATACAAACAATATTAAGTAAATATTAACAAGTAAATAGTAATAAGTATATAATAATAAAAATATGTATATAAGTAAATAATAATAGTTAGGTAAAAAAATAGTAATAAGTAAGTAATAATAAGTAACTAATAATAAGTAAATAGTAATAAATAAATAGTAATAAGTAACTAACTATAAGTAACTAACTATAAGTAAATAGTAATAAGTATGTAATAATAAGTAAATAGTAATATGTAATAAGTAACTAACTATAAGTAAATAGTAATAAGTAAGTAGTAATAAGTATGTAATAATAAGTAAATAGTAATATAATTTGATCCACATCACAAAACTACCTTCATAACTTTTTATGCTATTCCTGTCACCGTTTCACTGTGGCTATACTCGTATATTCTCTTTATTGTTCTGACTTGCGAAGCTGTAAGCTTGTGTCCATGCAAAGGACTTTAGTTACAGTGATCTTGGCCACTTTTTGTTGTATGCTCACAAGATACGGGTGCTACCAGTTTCGGGTGCCTCGATACGTGTTTTATTGTTAAGTTTCACGTAAGTGGAACTGACAGCAGCCATTCATTGTTTAGTAAACATAACTGAATAATCAGGTTTTTCTGCATTATGGCTGTGGATTAAAAAATATACTGTTTAAATCAGTGTGGTAGAGAAGGCGGACAAAGGTACGAATATACTGTGTTAGCCATCATTTTAAGTTTATCGAATATATATGGAAAATTAATCATTGAAGAAGAAAATATAATATGCCTTTTGACGAAGAATTACGTTTTGTAAAAAGGTATCTACCTCACTAGATATTAATGTCACTACTTGTAAAAGTGACATTTGCCGCCTGCATTTATATTTCCATATATAATTAGCTAAATATCTAATATAATTTCTTCAAATGATTGATAACTTTGTGGCATCATTATTAATTATATAATTGAAAATACACTTTGTATATACCACTTTACTTAAAATATTTACTTAATATATTTTAAGTAAAGTGGTATATACAAAGTGTATTTTCAATTATATAAATATCTAATAATGTTTAAAGTTGATAACTGTGTAGCTGATAACATGATATTGAGTTTTTCTCTTGTTAAAAGAATGCAAATATTGATACTTTTAATGAATGTCATTCACTCAATGACAGCTGACAGCTGTCATCCGAAAGAACCGGAACCGCAGTTAAGCAAGAAGTCTTTAAGCCTAAGGAAAACGATAAGGAATTTTCCTAAAAAAACGGGAATAGGCCTCCTGATGAACTTTAGTAAAGAGACCGGGTTACTCTCAAAGGAATAAGGTAAACTGGCCTGAGTGCTCACGGGAGCTATGTAAACCGTCTACGAATCAATAAATTAATAATACTTTATTCTGGAAAACACGCTGTTCTACACACTTTTCTTGAAATATTGCCTGTTTATTGGATTGCATAAATTGCAGACGGGGTAAAACTTTTTTATTAAATCACCATTAGCCCCAAATAATTGTTAAAGATGCTTCTAAAATCGCGAAAAATCAATTACTTTAATGGCCTATATTTCATAATGCAAAACAAAAACGAATAAATTACTTCTAATCCGTACTAGATATTTACTGTACTTTTTGATGAAAAAAGGAGCATCAGGTTAAGGTTAGTATTTTGACCTCAAATCCAAAATTAAGTTTTGTATGAAACAGGCCGCCCAGCCGTTCCTCTTAACTGCCGATCCCGGCGAGATTCTCCTAAAATATCGACATTTTCAGTACTTTTCGGTATTTCAAAAATGGTGTATATAATGCATTTTTAAATTATGTGAAATTTTGTTATAGGAGACAACCTCATCAATGAACCACTTCGATTACAAAATTAGCGAAGGTCGCAATTATTGCTTTTATGATTCCATTGGCATTCATTCAATCGACAATATCATATTAACAAATCATTCAAAGTCCATAACGCAATAAGTGCTTAAAATAACGACCAATCTACCTATTAGATATTATCAATATTCTTCATAA